>CM047512.1:600000-807213 GCA_026122265.1 Ammodytes dubius | reverse complement strand
TTGTTGAGAATCAAGGGGAGAATAATCAACAGAATGAAGCCGGCAGACGGTAGTCTCTGGCCAATCAGCGGCCGGCCGTCTGCCGACGTCACCTTTTAGCTCGACTCAGCTCGCTTGGTCCCTAGAGCGAGGTGATACTAAAAAAGCAGCCGCTAGCAGGTACCAGGTACCATGAAATTGCGGTGGAAACGCCAAAAATGCGAGTTGAGTCGAGTCGAGTCGAGCTGATACCATGCGGTGGAAAAGCGCCATTAGACATTCTAACTAAGCAAGTTCACGGGCACAAGTCCTTCCAGCATCATGAGTGAGTGAGTGCCCTGATTCCACCTCCTGTCTGGAGCAGCACTGGGTCAGTGCTTTGCCTGACTCTGTAGCTCTTTCTATAAGCAAGCTCTTTAAAGCCCAAGACTTCTTGTTTCATTCATAGTGTGGCCTGGGAAAGGCTCACTGCTTGCTTCTAAATCAGTAATGGTTTGAACATTTTAAAAATGTACAATGTGTCATTTGAATTGACAGATTATGAGCTCGAAACTGGAGGAACAAGTTTCTCAATACATGCTCTACATTAGATTATTGAATAATCTGCCACTTATTTTCTTAATTGAATCGTCAAAGTAGTCAGAATATTGAAAGTTCCTATAAAAATTCCAAAAAGTTCAAGTTGACATTTTTGTATTGCTTAATCCAAGCATCAGTCCAATACTACAACATGTAAAGTTAACAAAACACTAAAACATATTTGAAAAAAAAAACTGAAATATGCTCAGTTTAAAGATCTCCTATTATACTACTTTTCTGGTCTTAATGTCTCATTAATGACTCCTATGTAGCAACCTGACACGTATCACAGCACAAAAAAACATGTAGATTTTCGGGAAACTCTTCCTCTCCTCTGAGCACGCTCAGCAGTCTCTGGCCACACTCGGCTTTGTGCTTCTCCGCCCCCTCGCCCCCCTCCCTCCCCTCCTGCAAACCCCACTCCGTTGTGATTGATTACCTTCCTTCCGGAATACTTTCAGCAGCACGAGGGCAGATTTGAGCAGGAAGGTGGGGGCATGGTCGGAGCGTGCCTGAGCACGTGGCAGCATTACCATACATGGATAAACATGGATACATTTCCTGCATTCGTGTCGTCACGAATGCAGGAAATTTGAACCGATTTGAATAAGTGAATTCTCGACCGGCTGCCCTAGTGTTTAGCGCTCTGCACAGCCACCCCAGACGGTCAGCAGGGAATACGTCTAAATGCATGTAAATCATTATTTATATACTTAAGTATGGTTAAATTAGCCTGGTGCTACCAGACCATCGTACTTCATTTCATTTGTACAGAAGGTCTGGAAGTGCTGTAATTGGCAAAACGTTCACTCACTTGGAGGCGGGTGTCTGTTGAAGTTTTAAAATGATTGGATCTGCCCACTCCCTCTGTTCGCTGATTGGACGGCTGTAGATTCTCCGGAGAATCTGGAAATGCGCTGTACACCCAGACTGACTACTGAAGGGAAAATGAAATTTTGGCCGGAAGTAGGCGGGCGCGGCGGAGCCAGGCTATGGTTAAATATGACTATAAATCATTATAACAACGTGTATAGGTCATACAAGTCGAAAAAGTATAATAGGAGCTGAAACCAGAAAGAGTTTGACTGCTTAGCTTGCTAAATGATGGAAATCAAAATGGCTGCAGGTTCATTTTCTAGACAATGACTAAACGACTCACCCTTTTAAGCTGTAGCTGTTAGTCTTTCTGCATCGACTACAATATTGCAACCACTGAAATTGAATTTTTTTTGTAAGAAATAACTTGGTACTAGCAACCATCCTGCAGGGCATGTGCAAATCGGCAAATGAGTACTCTGGCCCAATCTCAATCCACCCCCTACACCCTATCCCTATCCCTCCGTTTGCGCGTTCGCATGGAGGGCCCGCCATATTGAGTGCCGTCCCAAACCATCGAGCCTCGAGGGTAAGTGGGTTATAAAGCCCTCGATCACCGTGTCTGCATGAATGTTGGCTCAGCCCTACGTTTGACACAGGTGTCCGCCAATCAATTATGTCCGGAATGGAAGAGCCAACCTACAAATGAGAGTTCCAGGGAGTTTGTTTCCCGAATTATAAATGAAACTTACTCTTACCTCAAACAGACATTTGATTGATTATTTGTATGCATAGCCATAAATGACGGAACCGGAGGGTAGCCTACAATGTAGCATATATTGGAACGAACATGTTGTTTTACACTTGTTGATTTGATTATGCCACTTGTCTACCCTTTGTGTATTTTCAGGACTGTGGATAAAACGAAGCAGATGAAGAAAATGCCCACAAGTTAATAAGGGACAGTGATTATTATTTCCTTATATTGTTATTAAGATTTGTGTTACTGTTATTTAAAGCCGATGAGGGGTAAATAACTGTCAGTTAGCGGCAGTGACGTCAGTCAGCAGGAGCGTCTATATGCATGACTTTTCTTATTTATGACCACCCTTGCAGGGATGGATAATTTATGCACGCTAATTAACTGACGCGATTCGCGGGTCGTAATAGAGATTAACGTATCATGACAAGTGGAATACATGCCTTAGCAGACTATTGTTCTTTTCCCTGGTTTTGTATGGTGGTGCATGTAAACTAAAAGGAAAATTAAACAGCGGATAAACACCCACCGGTTTCCTCCACTACAGACTTAGCTGGTAAAGTTGAGAATATGCAGTTAGAAAAAATAAATGATGCAGCCAAAGGAGCATGGGAGTGAGTTTGTTTTTATTCAATTCTACATTTTACTCTCACATGCGTAGCCTGTATTATTATAGGCTATATGAATGTAAAGAGTGTTTCAGGTCAATGCTTTGTATAAGATTATCATCCATATCCTTTCTGAAATATTCTGTGTACAGGTTAAGCATAAAATAACTAGGACTTGAAGGTAAAGTGACGAGCAAAACAGGCCTAAAAATACAAGGTTCTTATTGTTATCGAATTTAAATGTTGCTGTTTGAAATATAAATGTGGTGGAATTTTATTGTAGGATGAGAAATAAAGACCGAACAAACTAGTTTCTCTAGGTTTCTTCCTGTTTCCGTCTGACAAAGGCGAGGGCTTGCCAAAGCCGCACCGTTGTTATACCCTCGCCCTTAATGATCGAGTGGCACTCCACAGCCGCGAGGGTGACTCCACAGCAAGTGACTAGGGAGTAATTTGGGATTGGGCCATACCCTGCGTTCCAATCCCCATACTTCCCTACTATTTAGTATGCCAGATAAAGATTTAGGATGTCCCAATACATGCACGTCAATTGTAGTATGCTAAAAAATACAAAAATGCCCCACTAACTCCAATAGCATGTTGGATTATTTTGTATTTATTCTTGACATTTCTCAACAAGAATAAAAAAATAAAACTTCCTTTTCGGATTTTTTTTCTCTCCTGTGCCTTAAAATTTTGTGTACTTTAGAATGTAGTGTAGTGAAAAGAAAGAGTATGTGAATTGAAACGCAGGGTTTATTTTTCCACAACTAAAGTGTAACCAGCAAGCTCACAACAGAGCCCCATGGGCCTGTGAGGAGTGTGAGTTGAAGGGGTCAGTCAGCTGCCACACATACCTAGTGAATGTCATCCCACTAGGTTTATTTTTCCAACACAAAAAGCCAACAGGATCCATGGATGTGGTAATCCAAGATGAAGGCTGCTCTCTACAAGAGTCACTTTCTCTAAAGCACAGCTAAAGCCGGGTGTCTCACGCCCCACACACGCACGCGCACACACACACACACACACACACACACACACACACACACACACACATGCATACACACATTACAGTGCATGCGTTCTGAGCTATAGCACCGTGAAATAGAAAAATATAGGCCATTATTATATAAGGTCACAAATAGTATGCAAAGGTGGAACAGGTGAAAGGAATGGCCTTCAGATTTCATGTCACCAAACAACTTAGTGTCCACAATAGTCTAATAATATAATGAATCTGAAAGCTTAACCCAATCTAGGACGGCATTAAGACACAGTGCTAATCTCTGCTAGACACTGGCTGCAAAAAAAAACGTAGGACTGTCTGTTATAATGTATTCAAAACCGTTTTCACTTGTAATATGTGTCTTGGCAGCAATTTTGAGAATATAAAGTTATAAAAAAGGGATATCAAGGGCTTTATTTTCACGGCAGTTTGTTCCACACCATGAGCCCATGTGTTTACCTTGATTAAATAATGTGCAAGCAACACAATGTGACAAAGAAACCACACCAACTTGTACAAGGTTGGCAATAAAAAAAAAACACAAGATTTCGGGATGTGGCAGCTTTGGCAAAAGGGGAATTAGATTTGTATTTCTAAATGGGATCTCATTATGATAAGATGTGATACAGCATTATGATTATGACTCTTATTGTTTGGGTTGAATGAGACGGGGTGAGTCAATATGCAAATCATGTCAACAAGATTATTATGAAGTAAGACTGTCAGTTGATGCAGTCATAAAAAAGTGAAAAATCGTTTTAGATTTATCGAAACTCATGCCCCAACCAAACATGTTCAGAAGCTATAGGAGAGATAATAATAATATCTTTATTAATATAGCACCTTTAAAAACAATGGTTACCAAAGTGCTTTAACAAAATACATACGAGCAAGTACAATCAAATAAAAAACAACTAATCAAAATAAAAACACATATACAAAAAGATAAATACACATACTCATACACAACAAACCAAAGGAGATTAATGGGTGCTAGGGTAAAAAGACATTGAGGAATAGAATTAAAAAAATTAAAATGTCAAAATGTCATCAACCACTTCTTACACTGTCGTTTCCCACACTCTACACACTAATGAATCTGCTCTTCATTTGCTGCTTCGCCTGCCAGTCTTTGTAACTTTAGCCTCTCCAAAATCCACAGCATGATATTCCTACATATGCCTTAATTGGCAAGATCCCCCGAAGGAGCACAATTCATGTTGAAAGTTGAAATGTTGCATATGAAGGACAATGGAACACTAATGGGCCATATTGAGAACTAGACAGCCAGAGCAGGGGAATGAGAGTGAGCAGTGTGTAACTGGTTAGATGCAGTGGAAAGGAAGGGGGAAAGAGAGATGCTCCTCTGTCATCTAAGCCTTTCTTGATTTAGTTCCTGTCACCCAAAAGCTGATCTGCAGGAGCCCCAAACCAGGGTCAAATCTTTCGGTCAGTCTGTTTTCTCTGTAAAAGGGGCAAAACTATGGAACCGCTTCCCCACTAATCTAAAACTAACAGCAACACTTTTAACAGAGGACTTAAACAATGGCTCAAGTCAAATCAACAGTGCTCACACAAATAATTTACAACTGGTTTATTGTCTGATCATGCTGCCTTTGCTTTACTCTATGTATATATATAGATGACTATAATTATATTGCTGCTCTGTACTCCATTGTATACTGCATTTTTATTCTTTAAATGATCAGTTTTTCCCTCATCAGTATTTGATCCTGTTTCTGTCTTGTTTAGTTTTCTTGTTGTTTTTAAAAAGCCTCCTGTGGACAGGTGTTGAAAACTAGCATTTATGCTATTACACTGAAAACAATGCATCTGGTTCGTCCAGTGATATGTCATGTCCATGTCAAATAAAATCTACAATACAATACCAATAAAAGAAGTGAAATCCTTCCTGCAGCTGTTGTTCTGTATTCCTGGATTTATGACACTGAGTTGATTGTATTTCTGGCTTGTGAAGCAGCTGAGATGGTAAAAGGACAGACACAACAGCCCTAATAAAGCTAAGCCAGTAGCTTTTCTATTTTATTAGTGTTTGTTCAGGCACGGGCTGAAAATGACAAAAATAGTATAAACAATATCCCCACCTATCTATCTATCTATCTATCTATCTATCTATCTATCTATCTATCTATCTATCTATCTATCTATCTATCTATCTATCTATCTATCTATCTATCTATCTATCTATCTATCTATCTATCTATCTATCTATCTATCTATCCTGTTACATCCCAAATGACGAGAAAGCAGTGTTTGCTATAACAATCATACCTTAAACTCTATTAAATTTAAGTTAAATTCCTTAAATGTTGTTGTTGTTGTTGTTGTTGTTGTTGTTGTTGTTGTGTGTGTGTCGTGCCCACTTGTATGCCTATGTGTCCTAAATGTGCTGCACTTTTGACCACACAAATTTCCCAACTCTGGGATAATAAAGTATACTTTGACTTTGACTTTGATTAACTTTTAAACCATACAAAACCTGCTTTTGAAAAAATGGCTTCGATACAAAAAAAAGAAGAGAAAAATAAATGCAGGTGTGTAGATCTGCTGGGGATCATTACTAGATTCCCACTCCAGCATCTTGAAAAAAAAAAAACTAAGCGATGGATTCAAGGTATTTTAGAACTTGCCAATGTTGCTATGGTTACTGTTAGTGGCAACACTGCTTAGCGTTTGAAAATGACCAGGTAAAGGAAAAATGTCAGCACAGTGCAGCAAATAGGGCTTCCAAAACCAACACATGAAGGTGTACAAAGCCTACTTTCAAGGGGCACTTTACAGCCTCTTGTGCTTGAGATACATATAGGCAGCTTTGAGTTATGACAGGCAATCAATATTCTAAATTAGTTATAGTTATCGAAATGTAAAACAAGAAAAACAATGATGCATATTTTACGTTTGAAAGTGACTTTCGGCTCTAAATTTGCTAACAGAATTGCATATGCCTAGTCACAGACATTCAGCACTATGCTGGTTCATTATTTAACACTGAGTGGGTTCTGAATTGTTTGGGAAGCACAACATGTATCAACCGGGCTCTCTGAACCAATAATGGCCCTGCCTGTAGTGTCAAAATGGCATTTGTGAAATAGGACCCTCAATGATTTCTAAGACTTGTGTGTGTGTGTGTGTGTGTGTGTGTGTGTGTGTGTGTGTGTGTGTGTGTGTGTGTGTGTGTGTGTGTGTGTGTGTGTGTGTGTGTGTGTGTGTGTGTGTGTGTGTGTGTGTGTGTGTGTGTGTGTGTGTGTGTGTGTGTGTGTGTGTGTGTGTGTGTGTGTGTGTGTGTGTGTGTGTGTGTGTGTGCGTTTCCCGGACATGCGCATGCATTAGGTTTATTGTGTGAAGCCTTCAGTCTTTAATCCCCTAATCTGCTGAACCCTGGAGATCACTGCAGTCATCTGTCAGATGGGTCAGAGCGCGCTTCAGGGTTTAACACTAGCACATAAGCACACACACGGCCAAGCACACACACACACACACACACACACACACACACACACACACACACACACACACACACTCTCACAAACACACACACACACACTCAATGATAGTCATTTATTAGACAGTGCCAGCCTCATTTCAGTCTAATGAAGACTGATGCATCTCTTCGCAAGCCTCACAGGTGTCGCGGTGAAATGTATGTACCGTATGAATGTGTAACCCACATAGAGGAGAGAGGAATGAGATGGATTAGCAGAGAGAAATTTGACTCTCTCTCATCAAACTCACACGTGAATTAAACGTAAAGCTTTGTGCATGTGTAACATCAACAGCATATCTGCATGGAAACGGCCCAGAGTTAATCTCATTGGATAGTTTGGAAGGTCTAACAAGGACATGGACTCGGAGAACCCCTAGTGCTCAGACAATTGAGTCAAGTCTAAACCTCTCAGGGCTGTGTGTGTGTGTGTGTGTGTGTGTGTGTGTGTGTGTGTGTGTGTGTGTGTGTGTGTGTGTGTGTGTGTGTGTGTGTGTGTGTGTGTGTGTGTGTGTGTGTGTGTGTGTGTGTGTGTGTCGCCATGCCAAATGGGACACCCTGAGGGCTTGTCTGGAGATTGTGGGTGACACAGCCTGCTGCCATCCAGCGTGAGCTCCTATTAGCACTTAAGACTGTGGCTCACTACACATATGCAAAACACACACACACACACACACACACACACACACACACACACACACATCGTAATGATTGTACTTGACGGGTTAAAGGCTAAAGGTGGATGGCGGCTGAATGTGTTTACTAGTCTGTGTTAAGTAAAACAGACTTGAGTACACACACACACACACACACACACACACACACACACACACACACACACACACACACACACACACACACACACACTTGATTCCATTTAAATGTGTGTCAGTAATAACTGTAGGCCAATGTGAGGGCTCTGTTTTTCTTTTTGATTTGTATGCCCCTGTCAAAAGCTCAGGATGCAAGGATGGAGAGAGTGGGAGAGAGAGATCAAAGTGCCTGAGAGATCACACACAGGCAGCAGGCGAGAAGAGAGTTAAAGGTGGGAGGAGGAGATAGAAAGGGCCACACAGAGAAACTGGAGCAGTTAGATTGAAGTGTGAATCTCAGCATGGCACCTCATCATCAAAATCTGCAGTGGCATCTGTGTGTGTGTGTGTGTGTGTGTGTGTGTGTGTGTGTGTGTGTGTGTGTGTGTGTGTGTGTGTGTGTGTGTGTGTGTGTGTGTGTGTGTGTGTGTGTGTGTGTGTGTGTGTGTGTGTGTGTGTGTGTGTGTGTGTGTGTGTGTGTGTGTGTGTGTGTGTGTGTGTGTGTGTGTGTGTGTGTGTGTTTTCATGTCATAAGGTGCTGATGACTGCCAAGCTCTGGGCTCTATACAGCTGGTGTGTGGGCCTTGTCCCTTGACACCCAACTTGATACACAACTGACTCCAAAGGTTGTGATATAGTATATAGTATATTTTTCTGATACAGCCTTAACCTTAATGCACACAAATGGCATCACATCCTTAATAAAAGCTATAAACATGTGTGAATAAATATTAGTTCTTTACATGCATGCTGTAGTGTTATGGTCCTGACTGTAGCTTGATAGGAGCCAGCTGGGCTCAAACAAAACAGATCATAGCAGGCAGCAGAGGAAAGGCATTAAGATTCTGCACAACACACACACACACACACACACACACACACACACACACACACACACACACACACACACACACACACACACACACACACACACACACACACACCTATACTGCCTGGACTTTTTATTGATCCACTCCACAAAAGGCTTAACTCCATTATTTCTAATACGCGTAAATATATGGCAAGTGAGTGAAATATGAACGAGTGAAAATACCATAGGAAATAGAACTTGCAGCGTGTGGCGATGGCGATGGGTGTTTTAAAACAGATGAACTCGTGTGATGCGGAGAGGCAGGAGGAATAGGCGGCAGGCAGCTCCTCAGCGACGCAGAGCGGTGTCCAGCCGAGAGGACAGGAGCGGTGATGACCGGTCAACCAGCCTCTTAAAGCCCGCTATTCACTCTATATCTCTTCATTGTCAAGTAAAAGGATCCTTCTCCGAGGACACACTGACTTTATAACGCGTGTTAGGAGAGCGACGGTGGGGACGATGCTGCGCTGCGGTCGCCATGAACCATGTTACTCCAGACAGGAACTATAAAGGTTGCGCTCCAGCCTCTCATCACGTCAGCTCTGACCCTCTGAAGCAAAGACACAGCAGCCTGGACACGTGTTAGAATGTGTTAGAGATATGATGATGATGAGGATGATGATGATGATGCGGAGGTTTAGTGTTGGCGTGCCGTGCAGATATTCCGCCAGGCAGCCTCACACAGATTAATAAGGTCATCCACGCCCGCCCGAGAACTACTAGCCAGACAGCTGGACAAAATGACACATTTAAACGACACCGCATTCACGCGAAGAAGAGCTCTCGGTGACCAATGTCAGACTATAGTGCAGGCTCACATCAGTACCACACGTTCTTCAGATAAAATGCACCTCAATGTCATCGCTTTCTGCGCTGCCCTCCCCGACCTTTATTTGGAACGAGAACTGACTGCGTGCACACTGTGCCAGTTGTTTTAACAGAAGCTGGTGTGTAAACAAAAAAATTGTGTCCACAGGAATATGTCTTAAATAACACGTACCTGTTTCCAGCTCTGCGTGGGGGCACTCACATCATTTAATCCTCCTCTTTGAACTTTAACTTTTCCTTTCCGTCCAATAGAACAGCCCGAAGCTCCACTTATTCATACTTTTCTTTGCCCCCGTCTATCCCGAGGAGCCGCTATTGCGTACCACAGCGTGAAATGGAAGAAAGGGGGGGCGGTGGGCTAACGCAGTGGATAGGCTGCGAGCCTCCAGTAGCCTACAACATCTCACCGGAGCGGGGAATCAAACGGAGCAATCCATGCGCTGATGGCCGTGACAGTGCACCGTGATGACTGGAGAAGATGGGCTGAAACCGGGAGGGACGTCTTCCGTTCAATGTCTTCAGAACGGAGAAGAGGCAGGCGGGGCAGAAGAGGCACGCAGGCGGGCAGAGCGCAGCAGCAGCACCGGGGAGCGACCGTCCACACACTGTCTACAGGAATGACCGAGGCTCGCAGGAGTGCGCGTTCACGGCCAAGCCAAGTCAATGGTCATTATCAGCGCGTGTGGAGACTGGAGAGTAATCCACTGTGGACTGTTGGCTGCAGACCATGCATCCCTATGCAGAGAGCAACATTTATGTAAATGAAACTTTATAATTCAAAATGTACATGTACATACATAACGGCTTGTCTTTCTCTAAAGTGTCCTGAAGTGGAAATCAATTTAAATGTAGACACGCTCAATGAGTTATCATTATTTTCTTTTTTTCTTTGTATTGTACTTTCATCATAATACGTTTTTAAATATTGTGTAGGCTACTGTTTTATAATGTAGTATTGAATATTATTCTGCGACAAGAAAAATGAGAGGGGCAGCTCCATTATGCCGAATTGTCTCCAGTAACATTGCCATGTATAGCAACAGGCGAAGTTGACTGGCTGTATTTCTGCGAGCTTGAACATTCCTTTGATGTCATCCCTTCCTGTGCCCAGTGCTCAGTCATTACAGTGGTAATCATGCATCTCTTTGTAAGCAGCGCATACACTGCACTGCAGGCTACTGTTCACATTAGCACACTGCCTAATGACCTTTCTCTGTTTTAGCAGCAATAGAAAGTGCAATAAGAGAAGCATATTATCCCACCATAACTACAAAAACATTGTTAACAGTTTACCCTATTTCCTCTCTCACTCTCCAGGCTGTGAATGCATATTTCCCAATGGAGGTATGATAATAACACCCGCTTATTTGAACACACCTCGTAAAGAGTACCTTGTGGCTCTTTTAATAAAGATTTCATTTCAGAAACATTTTTATGTGTAACTGGGGGATCGGCACGGGACATAAACCTCCCACTTTAAACTTTATTTATTTATTTGACTCTTTCATTGGGCTTCGGCAATACATTAACATGGCCACCAGGGACTGATTGATTGAATACATATAAGGGTGTATACCAGCTTCTTTAGTAAAACGCCAAAACATGTTGATTTGAATTTGAATTTAGATGACGTGGTTAAATCCAGAGAGCAGGGTTGAATGGAAAGAGGAGAGAATCATTGGATCTCTAGTGGGTAACACAGGTGCACTGTGATATGAAAAATGCAGATGAGGGTAAGATGGCGTATACTGAACCATTTTTGTGTCCCCAAGCGATAACCTAAAAAAGCAGCTTGGACTCGAGCCCTTGGTACCCATTCTTAATCTAGCAGGTGCAGCTTGTCCAGATCTTATACTGTCCTTTTATGTTTTGTTTTCACATGATGGGCTGGATATACTGTAGCATCCTTTAGGACCAACATGCCGCCTATACCAAAACAAACTTGTTGGCGTAAAATGTATGGATGCTTGCAGTAGCAGTAGTAATGAAGCTATTACGATAGGATACACATATATTAGAGACGTCTGCGGCCACCCTACCTACACTCCTCATTTCTTAGGGAGTCAGTCAGGATTTGAAAGTAACGGTGTCAGCAGTATTAAATCTGTCCTTTCCGTTTGCACTTAAGTCCTTGCATACAGGCACACACCTAGAGATTAGCCCTAATGTGTCCTATAACAGGCCAACACTTAGCCGGTACAGAGCACAGATATGGACCCCGGCCAGAGTACCAAACCAACCCAGATTAGATCACCCAGAAGCTGCAGCCAAAGGTGTCTGACTAGCATTTTGCTTCATCGGTTTAAACTCAACCTCTGAGTACACAGCCGCCAGCTACTGCTTACAGGGCTGCCCATAGGCCTAGTGCTGCCATAATGCAGGATCAGTGGTGGCAATCCTCCACCCTCTCTCCTACCACAATCAAAGGCCTCTGGTGGTACTTGGATATGTCCAAATAATCCAGCCAGACCTTACCCAAAACTCGTGCACTTTTTCTCCAAGCCAGTCATTGGCCCATGATCCCATATTTATAGCCGGAGCCTGATGAAAACCTGTCCTTTCTGTTATTTGGATGTTACAATTAAAGCAGAAGTAGAGAAATATATTTTTGTAAATGTTTGTTACATAGCTCTTTATTCATACAGCAATCACATATACAATGTGCCCGGTTCATATCAGACGTCTCTAAGTCACTCTGCTTTGCAGTAATAGGCAGATAAACGTTTGGGGTATTACACAACCCTTTATCCAATCAGGATACTCTGCCGTTGAACGCACAGAGAGCTGAATGTTTACCCAGGCAAAATGGCAGAGCAGGTAAAAATCGTTCCCAATGTTGTTTTTTGTGGGTTTTTTCGTACTTACAGATCTGATATCTTTCTGGTCAAAGAAAGCTGTGCGTTGATGTGGTGACGTAGGGACGAGGGAGGGGACTGCTAATTGCAGTCACTGACAGGAAGTTAGCTTAAATGATTTAACCACCTATTCCTGCTTTAAACTACAGTTCCAGGTTTTGAATGACAGAAATCAATTTTTCTATTAAACACGCGCGATGAACGTGATGCAAGGTCTGGAGGAGTCAGCATGAGACATGTTACAGTGTCATTGACATTTAGAACACTGTAACGTTCTAGTTACTTTATTATGTATGGATCGTATTGTGATCTTAAGGTAAAGTATTCCCACATAACAATTCTGATCATCACACCATAGCTTACTCCCAAGTTCCCACTGCAATTATAAAAATAAAAAAATGACTTTTTATACATCAAGATTGTCCCGGGCCTGAGAATCAAACCTCCATATCTGAAGCACCAAGGGTTGTGCACCTTTTCCTTCTCATTTCTGTCAGTGTTGAACAAATTGCATTTTTTCTCCTTTAGAGCAAAATATCAAACCAGTAGTTTGCCAATAGCCAGGTTCCATTTTTATTCTACCATTCTTTCTATCCTGTCCCTTCAGCTGTGTGCCATAATTAAAAACCAAACCACCATCTTAAAAAGTGACGGATAATCATCTTGCTCAAATGAGGAAAAAATAATCCTGTGGTTTAGTTGTCAGATGCTATAAGTGTAGAGGAGTTAGCTGACCTTTCTCTATGGCGAGCCAATATTAGCACAGGACCATTATCACCTATCAAGCCTAATGCTTATGGCACTCCCAGTGCTATCTCCACCGTTACAGACTTCATTGTGTTGGGGCGTTCTATTTAACCTTGTCCAATGAGTTCCCATCCCATACATCTATCACTACCAATCGTATGTACGCTCCAAAGGGTTAACCCTCCCTACAGTGTGTATCTGTAGGTGTTGTGGGTGTGTATGTGCCCCTGAGAAGAAGATGCATTGCACTGGTAATTATATAATCAATTCAATTAATTCTCAACATGCAAATTAGCTCATTAAAGAACCTGAATGTATAGAATTAGCACTGATGAGCTGGCTAAACACTATCGCATGCATGCCCTCTGGATACTCCCTTATTAATCTATGGAGGACTTGGCCCAAAAGGGTTGTAAGAGACATTTTCAGAATTTTAACAGTTAAAATGAAAACAGCAAATGGAAAGAATTTCTACTTTAATAGAGATTAGGCTTCAAGGAATTCATATATTTTTTTTGTGTATTTTTTTTCTCTTTCTGATATATTTTTCTCGTTCATTTGTGGGTAGGCCTATATCAAATTCTCCAAACATATTTGATAACACTTGTTCTGTAATATAAATGTTGGTCTGTTCTGCAATCCCTCCATATTGTCAGCTCTTTCAGCCCATTTATAATGCACTTGACTTTCACTTACGCCTATTTTGCTCCAAACTCAATTGGTGGTTTTCACTTACACCTTTATTGTTTTCAGCCTTTATATCAAAAAGTAAAGACATTATTATTTTGGCATTCGATAGAACTAATTAAGATATTTAAAATTATATATAAAATGTCACTTACTTATTGCTCCAAACCCTCGATATTAAGTGTAGCTTTTAACCGTAATATTAAATGAAATACTTAAATGTCTTCAAATTTGAATTAAAAAAATTACAAGAAGGTATAGTGAGCCAGGCTAAATGTCCAGAGCGGTAATGGGTCTGATCAATGTGAGCTCACACCACCCTTTGCTGAACAAAATAAAGCTGGTTATTTAGCACCACATTACAAGACTTTTACTGTATGTTGTGCTTGTTCCTCTAATGCTTCTCTCTATCTCTCTTTGCTTTGAGTTGGAAGCTGGCTAATGTGAGGCAGTAACAGGTTCACCAGGGAGAGAGAGAGAGAGAGTGGAGCTGTCTGTGGTCTGGCACACACGAGTCTGCCCAAATTACATCAAGCGGCGGGGGGCAAATGAGCATTTACAGTATATTTCGGAGGTAGGCAATATGTGTATGTGCGTGAGTGGAGGACGCATTAGATCCATCGGCACGAGTCTAGAAGCTTACAGGCAGCTTACAGAGCAGCGGGAGGTTTGTGGAGGGGGGGGGGGGAGTGCTGGAGGGCTTACAGAGGAATAGGGCACAGCTGGTTTTTAATTGAGTCCCCCCCTACTGCACCGTGTGTATACGTGTGCACACAAGCGCATACGCACACTTATTTTTTTTTACTCAGCAATTTCCCAGCTGATGGCTCAGAGGAACTAAACACTTGGGCATGGCAGCAGCAGCCGTCTTATACCAAACCCTCCACAAGGGCTGTGTTGTGGTGCTGCGCCCGCTAAAGCTCTCAACCAATCAAGACCTCTGACAGCTGCATTCTCCCATGATTCTTAGCGCTGGGTCTCAAAACCACCCAAAACAGCCTGCCTCCCACCTGCCTCACCAACCTCTGACCTCAGCTGGGTGGACCAATAATAAAATTCACAAACTCTCCATTTCTGAATTGAATAGTTACATTAGAGATGTGGCTCAGTGAAACACATAGCATTAAGAACTTTTAAAATAATTATTATGTTCCACACAATCAGAACTCATGTCCACCCCATTACCAACCAACCGAAGAGAAGGCTAATATGATCATTTGTCATTTATGTAACAGCAGTTACCTTATATTTGTGCTACATTTATGTACTGATATTTTACTTGGCTGCTATCCGTTATTTAAAATGATCTATATTCATGAACTGACTTTGTGGTTATTCAGTTATATAAAAGTTAAATGAGGCTAAACAGATGAATAGTTTAAATCTATTAAACAAAGATTTAAAGGTGAAGTAAGCGGTTTATTTGTTATAATAATACTAGATGTACAGAAAGATACATGCAAGCAACATCTCATACCTTTAAATGATCAATCAGAAATAATACAAATGAAAGTTTTTTTTTTTTAGATCCTTGTTTTTTTTCACCCTGCATTCCCTGAAGTACTTTCCCCCATTTTTTTACATAATGTAAACAAGACTATGTAATAAAAGTATCAGAGGACATTCATTGCTTTAATTTTGTAGTGGCTTTGTATTGGTCCATGTGGTGCAAACATCTTTCAGCCAATATGGAAGTGTTGTTTAGTTGGTGTCTTTGTTGGGCCGTGGGAATACTGTGATGTAAGATTACACATGTAACATTAATTTACCTTAAGCCCTGTTTTGTGCTCTGGGGTTCCGTCCTGTTTATGTTGTTATTTATCTTGTTTAATTGTATTTTCTTTTTACATTGATGTCAGGGGACTACAGATGAAAAAATATCCTTTTCGCTAATTCTGGCATTTTTAACCCATGTATGATAATGTGTTTTATTAATTTGCACTGTCCCCTTCTTAAATAAACTGAATTGAATTGAATTGATTACACATGTAATAGTAGTACTTTTTTAGGGTAACAAGTGTTTTGTTATAAACCCATTGTGTAAAAGCCTAGAAGAAAAATACTGAGGAGCTAAATATTTTCAATTTGACATGAAAAACACTAACAGTCCTCTCAGCTCAAATTCAGCAGTCTAACTCCAAGGAAGACTATGTAGGTGACCTCTGATCCCAGTTGTGGATATTTACATACCAAAATTGAACAGACAGCGCCTTCTGGTTCCGAGATATAACGATTGTGACAACCTACCCGTGTGACAAATTACCCCGTTCTCCCCTACTTTTCTGTTGTTAGTGCAAAGAGCTTGTAAGAAAATACGTGTCTGTACATTTAGAAAATACTGTCAATCATTATTCTAATCTTGCACTTTATATAGTTGAATTACAGCCAGACTGATAAGAATCTTACTGCGCTTTGTGCAATTGTGTATGTGACGAATAAATAAAACTAAACTAACACACACACACACACACACACACACACACACACACACACACACACACACACACACACACACACACACACACACACACACACACACACACGTTGATTCACCCAGATATGATGAGCCCATTCCACTTGGTCTGCACTGCTCTTTCACGCTTGAGCTGACACCGCATGACTGCTACCTCATTAGCGGCGTTAGCCCGTGAGCTAACAGGCCACAGAGACAGTGGGGCCATGCCACATTTGCTAATTATAATAATAATAACAATAACACTGTCTTAGGATGCCACCGGCTTTTTTCTTTTCAATTAAGTGTATCAGATGCACTCGAGGGGAAAGAGAAAAGGGGCTGGGTAGGGGAGGGGGCAGTCGACCGCACGCTAGCTCTATAGGAGGTAATTGATGTGTTTATTCTACATACTTGGCCAGATTGCTGTCAAATAACAGTGGTTAACCTGCATTTGAGAAAGAAGTCACCAAAGCATGACACTATTGTTGGAGTGACTGATATGAGTCACTGGCCCACATTTTGGATAACTAAACGTCCAATGATTTTACTGTAAATTTGCTGATTTACAGTATGCTCTATCTCCTTGTGATAGTGTATTCAGGTAAGATATGTATATTTGGAAACACTGTAAAATGTATTGTGACACTCTTTGTCAGCAGTATTACAATTTCCTGGAACATGCTGTTACAAATGGGATAACACACTATTCTCACTCAGCTGGGGTGAGATTTTGAAAACAACAGCAATAACTACACTACTGTCTTATTGTAAAGACCTAGAAACATCAGAATAGGTAACAATTTACAATAAGGGTACAATAATTAACTGATAGTGAATGCTTACTTAATGATAATAATGGTTAGTTAATGCATAGTTAATGCTTATTTAGCATTGACTAACTGTTAATGTTTAGTAATGTAGGGTTAGTTAATGGCTGGTCAATGCTTAGTTCATTTTAATTACGCATAACTAAGCATTTATCATCAGTTAATAAATGTAACCTAAAAAGTGTTACTGAAAAAAGACCAAGTCGATGACTGCCGGATAAAAGAGTGTAAGGACGGAAGTCAACTAATCGCTTTTAGACTTGTGCAAACTTTGGCAATCAAGCAAATAACCACCATCTTATTTGCATGATCTCAATTAATGTTTGGTCCATGTCGCTGCGACAGGCAGACACCAGAAATCAAATTAGCAGAAGATGAGAACGGCATCTGTCTTTGGCTCCCATGTCCCTCTGGATGGCAGGGCCTGGCTCCAAACAGACCATTGTTTTCACTATAAAGCTTGATGAATGGCTGGATGGCGGCATGCTACATGTCAGTCAAAAACTCCCTCTGTTCAAATACAGCAGGCGGCAGACATATTAGAGCTAGATGTCCATTCAATTAACCAGCCCCACCGCCTTTTATTGAGTATTGATATGTGAGTGGCTGGGGCAATGCAAGCTTCAGAAGTCTGGGTCCAATTTGTTCTACGAGACAGTTACATGATGTTTTCCATTTATGACCCTTTGAATTCCATTGGGTTATGACATTTATCATGGCCTTGAAACAAGAGTTGGGGATTGTTCTCTTAATTTCTACACACTAAGAAATCAAGGTGCAGGAATGGTCCTAAAAGGGTAAAATGTTTTGTCCCCCCAGTGGTACCTTAGCAGGGCACAACACTGTACCTAAGACATTGGTACATATTTGTACGCTCTTGTCTGTACCTCTAAAAGAACATTCCTGACCCTGTTTAACCATACTAGCGTATCAAATAATTACGTACATGCATTTCGACGTATTCCCTGCTGACCGTCTGGGGTGGCTATGCAGAGCACTAAACACTATGGCAGCCGGTCGAGAAATAACTTGTTCAAATTTCCGGGTAGTTTGAGTCACGCACCCGGATGTTTCCATGTATGGTAATCAGTGTTGGGAATAACGCCGTTTAAAAGAACGGCATTACGTAACGCCGTTCTTTTTTCAGTAACGGGGTAATCTAACTAATTACTTTTTCCGTCGTTACAACGCCGTTATCGTTACTGAACGTTAAATGCGGTGCGTTACTATGAATTGATTGAATAAACTGTGTAATCCGAACGCACCCCTGGCTCCATACTACACAAACTGCTAGTGAGGAGACCGGTGTGTGGATGACATTATAACTGTCAGTTAGCGCCGTCACGTCAGTCAGCCGGAGCGCCTGTTTCGTGAAGTTTCTTTTTCTTTCTCTCTCTGTTGTGTGAGCGACGAGCGTGCACGTTGGCGCAGTAACCACCTATCAATCCACGGTTGAAACGTGCTCTCCCTGAATTTGTTTGCATCGCCCTTGTGAGTAAATGCATTGAGTTTCCCAATCTCTATAAATTATAATTTATGCACGCTATTAAACGGCCGCGATTCGCCGGTTGCAACAGCTGTTTAGCGTGTCATCACGAGCCGAATATTGCTATCGTTCTTTTCCTGGGATCTGTATGCTGCTGTGCATGTTAAAGAAGGAAATAAACAGCGGATAAATCCTTACTCCTCCTCTCATCGTCTCATGCTTCATAGTCTGACGTTTTTGGCCTGAAGTGGTGTTTTAGCCGACACCCCTGAAGTGAATCCAGTGATATAGCAGATCACGGTAGCCTACATTCAGCAGTTTCCTCTACTACTTTTGTTGAGAACAAAATAGGCCTACTGCAGGTGCAGGATAAACCTCTTGCTGTCTGTTGATGTGCAATACATATTGAAGGTTATGTAGCCTACTCATTTCAACTGACTTGTGAAAACTGCTCAGAAAAATCCAAATTTTGACATATAGCAACTTTTTTTTTTACAGTAGGCTAACGCAAATAGTTACTTTCCCTGGTAACTAGTTACTTCTATTATAAAGTAATTCAGTTAGTAACTCAGTTACTTTTTGGAACAAGTAGTGAGTAACTATAACTAATTACTTTTTTGAAGTAACGTTCCCAACACTGATGGTAATGCTGCTCAGGCAAGCTCCGGCTGCATGCCCCCACCTTCCTGAAAATCTCCCGCTGCTGGAAGGAAGGTAACCAATCACAACGGAGTGGGATTTGCAGCAGGGGGGGAGGGGCGGAGAAGCTCAAAGCAGTGTGTAGAGAGAGACTGCTGTGCTCGCTAGGGTAAGAGGAAGAGTGTCCCGAAAATCTACATAGTTTTGTGTGATGTGATTCGTGTCAGGTTGCTCTATAGCAGTTTTTAACAAGAAATGAAGACCAGAAAAGTAGTATAATAGGATCTCTTTAAGTAAAGCAGTAATCTTTAGATCAGAATAGACTAACTTCTTTAATCTGTTGTCTGATTGGCCATGGTTACAGATATAATCGTCCAAACAAAGACAGTGAGGCGATTACTGCTTTACTTCATATGAAATGCAGAAGACTGGCAGAATTCACATTTTCACTGTACCTATCCAATGGGTACATTATTGTCACTAGGGGTTCAGGAATGTTCTTAGAGGTACAGACAAAAAGGTACAAATATACACCAATGTTTAAGGTACAGTGTTGTACCCTGGTAAGGTACCACTGGGGGGACAAAGCATGTGTACCCTTTTAGGTACATGGATTCCTTTTCAATTTGAAATTGTTCATTCTTTTTCAAGTGTACACAAAGCATACGTTCATAAGAATTTGGGGATCATGTCTGATATGGCGAAATATGTGCAAAGAAAAAAAGTAAAATTCCTAAAATGTATGTGGGTCGCTTTTAGCATAGCAACTTTTGACAGACAGGCAACTCCAACACATTTATTTGGAGAGCTGTAAACGAAGACAGACGGAATAACAGAAAGGTGTTTGTGCTCATATTTGTGTATGTGTGAATGTGCCTCCAGCTATCAACTTTCTTTATACCACGACTAGTCATTGCAAACTGTATTTTAAGCACATTCAATACCCATCCTTACATCTTTGTATTCATATGTTTGCGTTTAGTTAGTTAGGAAAAATGCATTTTAACCTTTTTCTGGTGGATAATTTTATTTTACTTTCCAATGTATTTAAAGAGCAGTACTGTTTGATTTTTATGGAACTTAAACATACTAAGAACTATTTACAGAAGCCATTGTGATAACAAACGGGATGACGGTGATCAGAAGAATTTGAACAAACAGGCACAAGCTCATGTGTGTGACCTTGTGCATGCTCTAATGTAACGTCTGTGTGTGTGTTTGTTTGTGTGTGTGTGTGTGTGTGTGTGTGTGTGTGTGTGTGTGTGTGTGTGTGTGTGTGTGTGTGTGTGTGTGTGTGTGTGTGGTGTTTGTGTGTGTGTGTGTGTGTGTGTGTGTGTGTGTGTGTGTGTGTGTGTGTGTGTGTGTGTGTGTGTGTGTGTGTGTGTGTGTGTGTGTGTGTGTGTGTGTGTGTGTGTACAGATTTACAAGTGTAAAAAAGTATACTGTGAGCTTGTTTGTATGTCTGTGTGACTGGTGCTGAATTTGGTGGATCACCCCCACCATGGAAATAGGCCAATTTTCTCTGTGAGGAGTTTTGTGACTTGCTTGAAAGAAAGAGAAGATAGAGATTCCTTGTAGTTACAGCTTGACCAGTAAATGGTGCATGTTTCCTGCCATCAATCACAGAGCTGCACTGACAGAAAGCTGGCTGCCTAGTATATACGCCTC
Source organism: Ammodytes dubius (assembly GCA_026122265.1). Taxonomy (NCBI): domain Eukaryota; kingdom Metazoa; phylum Chordata; class Actinopteri; order Uranoscopiformes; family Ammodytidae; genus Ammodytes; species Ammodytes dubius. The sequence goes on along the minus strand of CM047512.1, from coordinate 786,085 downwards.
TATTAGGAGTCCCTGATTCCCACTGAAGATCATTCAGGATTTAGGATTCAAGATTCAAGAAGGTTTATTGTCATATGCACAACAATTACAGCAACAGTCATTGGTAATTCAATCCTTAAATCTCAGGCTCCTCTCAAGAATAAAAAAATAGAAGATAGGGGTGTGCACGTGTACACTTGTACACATGTAACTGGTTAATAAATCATATACACATATATATGACACATATATGGAGGATTTTCTTGAGGCAGATTTGCCTATGTCTTTGTGCTGAAGGTGTGAATTAGTGTCAGTATTCTAGTAACAGACTTTCAACCCCAGACACAGGGAGCAGTGAATCACACTGTACCAAGTGACAACACTCAAGACAAATGGACCCGATGGCTGGAAAACAATAATTGTGTTTTATCATTTGACATTGAGTCAGCACCTTTGCAAATGTTGCTTTGATAAACATAAGTAGGGCAAGTCAATTCAAGAATTTAGTGCCACAGAAATATGTATCCTCCTGATTAGGTAACTACGCATTATATCTTTAATACGTTCTTTGACAAACCCTACTGGATGTGTTTGCTTGTGCTTTGCTGCATTTGCACTGCAGGTTGCTAAAAGGCAAAGTTGAGTCAGTTGTTACTCAAACCTGTCACATCAGTGCTGAAAGGTAGAAATGGCTGCCTTATGGAGTCAAGTAAATATCTTCCTAAATCCATCCAACATTCTCCTGAGCCTAGTTCTCTATGTATTTATTCTGTTTGCCACAAGCAGAATAAATACCTAGTTATCACTCCAGTTTCGCTTGAAATAAAATATTGACACATGCTCCATTTTCCACATTAGGTCCTGGGTTAGTTAATGTGTATTACATGTTTTAATTATTGTATGTGATTTTCTTATTTTGCTGCTAAAGAGGATGGTAAAGTCACAAACAGGCGCTGCACTAGTTGCTAATAAATTACGATGATGACTTTTTGAATATTAGGGTAACGCTTTATATTAAGGTTCTTGTTATAAGCCTTAGTTAATAGGTAATAAGGACCTTATAAGATGCTTATTAACATCAGTTTGTGTTAATAAGACTATATTTAAGTGTTAATAATAACACAATAAACATGTTTACTGTGTGATTATAAGACTTTTATAAGCACTTATGAGAAACTTCTTAACTATTTATTGATTGCTTAATAGCATTAATGAAAGTCTAATGAGTTTCTGATAGCTGTTAATAAAAGCGTTACAAACCCATGTATTGAGTCTTACTAACTTACCTATTATGTCATAGTTAAACCTTTACTAAGGATTGTTTGTTGCTTTATGAAGGTGAACACACCTTTATTATTTGTTTATTAGCAGTTAACTATGTTCTAAGAACGATGCTTATTAAGGTTAATAAGTCCTTTATTAAACAGGTAATAATGCATTTCTATGCTCTAAGAACAATGCTTATTAAGGTTAATAAGTCCTTTATGAAACAGGTAATAATGCATTTTGAAGGTACCTGATCTAAAGCGAGAACAATGCTTATTAAGGCCAATAAGTCCTTTATTAAACAGGTAATAATGCATTTTGAAGGTACCTGATCTAAAGCGAGAACAATGTTTATTAAGGTTAATAAGTCCTTTATTAAACAGGTAATAATGCATTTTGAAGGTACTGGATCTAAAGCGAGAACAATGCTTATTAAGGCCAATAAGTCCTTTATTAAACAGGTAATAATGCATTTTGAAGGTACTGGATCTAAAGCGAGAACAATGCTTATTAAGGTTAATAAATCCTTTAACATACACTTTTTAACAGTTAATAAGTACTATATCTTGTCAAGGTGGATACAATGTGAATTAAAAAAAACTACGTGTAAATACAATGTTACAGAGTTGAAGCACAAAAACTTACTTTTAAAGAAAAAAAAACACTCAACAACTGTGCAATTGTAAACATGTTTGTTTGTTTCCCAGAACTTTCATGAACAACATTTTACTAAATGTAAAAAAATAAATACCTTTGTAAAATAAAAATGCTGCCTGACATCAATTCAAGTGTCCAATGATTAAGACTATTAATTTAAAATATTAAATGAATAAGAACAACAAAACAATTAAACAAGTAGAGCAAAAAAAACGTCCATCAAACAATAATAAAAAAAAACTCTGTTGTAGGTAAAACAATATAAAACGACGTGGGGTTGTATGAGTTGCTTCTGTATTGAATCTGTAACCTTATGGAGATGGCAATCCTCACTAGAGGAATTTGGGCGAGACGTTGCTGTATCAGAAGTCAGCATTATACTGTTGCAGATAGGACAAGCAGAAAACCACATACTATATAGATGCTAACCCAGTGGTTCTCAAACTTGTTTTGTCATTCCCCACTTTGGAGGTGGGAATATTTTCAAGTCCCACCGTTCCCCGATTGTGTCAACAAAATAGTAAGAAAATTGGTCAGTCTTAAAAGTTTAAAATGTATTGAAATAAAATCAAGTAATACAATTCAAAAATAGATCATTTAAAAAAAAAAAGCCTTCTTCTGCTGGCCCCCTCTGCAACAGTATAATGCTGACTTCTGTTATACTTCCTCTTCCTCTTCCCATCGTCTGAGGAGGAGTCAGAGGAGTCAGACGACAACGGACTTGAGCCCCAGGGGAAGGTTGAGTCAGGCTGGTCTTTCTTGTTACTGTATAAAGACAACACAAAGAAACATTGATCACAATTAGACAGATAGCAGACAGGTTATACTAAGCATTTAAGCGATTTGGACATGTAATCTGCAAAAGGGGTGCAGTATCAAAGTAAATTTAGTCTGTAATGGTGACAATTGTTGGAAAAAAGTAAATATTTTCTTTCATTCAGATAGTTGTCCCTTCAAGAAATCTCTCTCCGTTGTCAGGTCTTTTATTTTTACATCCTGGCATTCTAATTTATACCTGACCAGCTCATGTTTATATTTCTGTAGACCCAGTTTGGCAGTTGGGGCAATTTGGGCAGCATCTGGGTCAGCACAGAAATAACCATTCAGCATTACTTTGCCCCTTCCTGACAAGCTAGCATGACACAACTGTTAATAGATACGTTTGGTTGCAGTTTTTATGATAGTGTAAGCTAAACGTTAGCTCAAAAAAGAAGCTCACCAAAGCTTCTGAAAGAAAGTAATGTAAGCTAGGCAAACAACTAGCAAGCTAGAACCAGCTAACGTTACTATAGCATTACATTCTTAAACTTACCAGAAGAGTCATCCTCCAGTTCGGACCTCACCCTCTTATTTTTCAGAGACCTGGTTTGGGGTGCTGACCGTGCTGACCGTGCTGACCGTGCTGACGACTCCGACATGTTCTCCTTACTTTCGTGAAACACTTTGTCAAGCATGGCCGTCAAGCTGGCGTCAAGCCATCAGCGACTTGCATACACGGAACTTCAGGTTTTACAACTACCTTCAAAATAAAAGCCCTTTAAGGATCTGATTTGAGGCACAAAACCGATCATACGAGTCATATTCATCATAGATTGTGAAAAATATACTACGTTCTCGGGGCATCTCATTTTAACACTCACTCAACATGTGTGCGCACACATAGAGGTGAAAGAATCACTTCAGAGCAAAAACAAATATATTATGCACTCATTATGCTAGATGCCAAAAGACAACATTTTGGAAAGAGGGATGAAAATCAGTGACTTTAGCCAACTAAGATATGGCGTTGCAAACCAAACTCAGAAAACTCATTTTTGAAGGTACTTCAACAAGAAAAACATTAAAGCTAATCAAATACCTTCACCGCTCTAACATTGTATTTACATGTCGTATTTCTAATTCTCATTGTATCCTCCTTGACAAGATATAGTACTTATTAACTGTTATTAAGTGTTTAATAAAGGACTTATTAACCTTAATAAGCATTGATTCATAGAGCATAGTTAACTGTTATTAATTGATTAATAAAGATGTGGTTACCTTCATAAAGCAACAAACAATGCTTAGTAAAGGTTTAACAATGACATAATACGCAAGTTAGTAAGACTCAATAAATAGGTTTGTAACGCTTTTATTAACAGCTATCAGAAACTCATTAGACTTTTATTAATGATATCAAGCGATCAATTAATAGTTAAGAAGTGTCTTATAAGTGCTTATAAAAGTCGTATAGTCACACTGTCAACATGTTTATTATGTTATTATTAACACTTATATATAGTCTTATTAACACAAACTAATGTTAATAAGCATCTAATAAGGTCCTTATTACCTATTTACTAAGGCTTATAACAAGAACCTTAATATAAAGCGTTACCAATATTAGTTTAAGAATGTATCATTTAAGCTCTCTTACTGCTGCTGATAGGCATGGCACATTGACATTCATGATGTTGGCAGATCTGCTGGACACTGGACAAAAACATATGAATAAGAATACAAAAAAAATAAAAAATAAAATAAAATAAAATAAAATCAGTTTTATTTGTATAGCCCAATATCACAAATTGACATTTGCCTCAGTGGTCTTTACATTCCATACAATATGATACAATATGACACCCAGGCGGGGAGCATCCGTTCCTAGGACAGCTGATTCCGCACAGAACTCTGAGTCAGTCGAGTAGCATGGAGAGTGCTTGGTAGACAGAGGGAGAGAACCCCCGGGGCAACGCTCAGCCAATCATGGAAGATAGACAGAGGAGAACAAATGTTAGAGAAATGGTATCAGTTATGCGTTTTGCGTCGTCAGGACAATTTTTCAGTGGGAGGACAACCGGTACTCAGGCCCAGACAAACCGAGACCGAGGCAGCTCCTCAGGCTGTTATTAATAACGCTATAACAATGTTAAACAATATGAACACAATTAACATTAAATTACATTGATTTACACTCTACCGTTCCCCGCCGACACACAATCGGCGCCAGCCCCCCAGACCCAGAGCCAGCCCCCCCAGCACCCCACCCCCAGAAAGCACGCCCCAGTGCGGCACTAGTCCCGAGGTGGACCGGGGCCATAGATAGAGAATAGACAGTATAGAAAAGGGAAATAGCCAAATGCACCGCTGCCACAAGGAGCAACCACAGCCGAAATCCCCGGAGGGGCGGCCCGCACGACCCACCCAGGCCCGCTGGACCGGCCATGCCCAGCCCATGAGGCAAGGCCAGAGGCACCGAGCACAAAGGGCGCAACGCATCCGCCGCCGCCATCGGCACACCCAGAGCTAGGACAGGCCGGAGGAGCACCGACGCCGGGCAACGAAACACAGACGCCAACAGTGACGCCACAGAGCAGACCGCCAGGCAGGGATAAATGATTAAAAAATGAAGTCTGTCATTAGCAGATTTCATCAGGTCTTGATAGCTATCTATCTAGCTAATGCTAAAACGCCATTCTGCTCATTCAACTCAGTGGACTGTTGATTGTTTCCTGCTGATATTAAAAATAAAAATCCTCCAGAGATCGCACATGGATGTAATACCTTCTGCTGTACGTCCAGGATTTTTCTTAGTAGTAGAATCAACAACTGAATCAATTTGTGGGCGCTTCTCAAGCTCCTGCGGAGTAAAACAGAGAGGTTATTTTTTTGTCAACTCATTTAGTGATGGCTTGAATGTAATCGACATTCATTTTTTATGCAAACGTTAGGCACCATATATTTTACATGCATTTGAGAGCAAATGTTTAGGAAAGTAATGTGAAAACATGCACTTACCATGCAGTTCTGGTTAAATAGTAAAAATAATAATAGAAACGGTAAATGTTGTTTATTTCTACTTGGAGTGCAGCACTGCATGACTAATCACAACTCTTAAGTGATTCCTTTCTTTAAAAAAAAATCTGTCATTAGTGGGTCAAGACAAAGGGAGGAATATGTGTTGTGAAAGAGGAGAGATATACAGTATATGTAATGACTGTCACACCTCAGCCACATCCCCATCATTACTCTTTCAGATCAAATTAAGACCCAGACAAAGGAAACAAACAATTTCTTCCCTGTTCTTATGAAGTGTGCAATATGTGAGCGGACACAATGAACACTCCAATCAATACTTCAATACCTTTTCTTCCTGCTGTCTCTCCGTAATATATTGGAAATGGAGTTAGAAAGATTGATTCTGTACACAGCGCTACAGGCCAAGGGAAAATTAAATGAAAATGTAAATGAAGACATTGGTTGTTTTTCTCCCCCTAACTTGTTACTTTGCTCTCGGGCCTTTGCCATAGTCATTTGGAATTTAGTTAATTTGCTATTTCACTCTATGAATAAATTCACAGAAAAATACATTGAGAAAGGGACACAGTAGGGTAAGAAGAAAGGAGGTGGGATGGTTGGATTGGGATTATCATTATTAAACATTATTAATGCATAACATCAGCAATGTGCTGTGGTTAGGAAGAGAGTTGAAACAACAGCTATCCATTTAGAAGTGTGGGAGATGGCTGACACCGCAAAAGAGGAGAAAAACTTCATGTAAAGGTTGGAAAGCATTTCAGAAACTGATAAAAGAAAACACACACAAACTTGCACAGGCAAACACAAAAGCTCAAGGCACACACACACACACACACAGACAAAGACGCACACAAATGAAATCACCTTTCCTCAGGGTTAAGGTAAAAGCTTTGTACAGCCACTCAAGCTGTTGGAAATGGCTCCGGGCTAGGAATGAAAAGCCCTATATACAAGAACTTTGTGTTGTATCATGAAGGTTACTGTCTGATCCATACAAACTGTGAAATGACAACACACCGTTATACGACTTTCTTTGACTGAATGGAGCAATTGATGATTCTCAACTAATTTCTCTCTACACAAATGTAACAAAATGTTAGAAGTAAGTTCAAGGACACGAGTGATGATGTTTTCATCAGTGAAAATAAATATTACTTTTTTATCGTTAAAAGATTATCTGTGCCCCAAGACTCTCTGAAAACCACGGCTTCCAAACAATGAATCCTATTCAGTCAGTATTTTCTTCAACATTTGTATGACATCGTATTGGATTGTTCGTAATCAGTTCTGTAATTTAATTACACGTTTGGTTCATGCCTATGGAAACCAATGTTTTGTCACATATCTTGGAATAACTGCTGGAGGTTTTGACACAACAACCGGAAGAGTCTGCAGCCATGTAAATGAATTGCCCCTCACTGGGATAATACAGTATGCCTAACCTTAATGTTTATGTGCTGCACTTAATCATGCCTGTGGCGCTTCATAACATGTGGGAGGATCATTGAAGTCTTTAGAAATTCATTCCTCTGGAAACAATGGCTGGATATGACTGGACCATGCACTCATTTAGTTGGATCAAAGAGTGACAGCACCACCTTTTTCCCTGGGTGGAAATAGCTGGGTAATGTACAGATTGGAACAATACTTTAATAGTCACTCAATGTCCTATTAGCAGAGGTGGGCAGAGTAGCCAAAAAATTACTCAGGTAAAAGTAAGTTACTTTAAGATTATAATTACTCAAGTAGAAGTAAAAGTACTCATAAAAATAATTACTCAAGTAAGAGTAAAAAAGTATGCAGTGAAAAGACTACTCAAGTACTCAGGAGTACAAGTAGGCCTACTGAATTACTCCGGATTTATTTTTTAAATATACAGAGAACAACACAAACGGTAAAAAGAATAAGGACACGAACAAAATATAAAACAGCAAAGTTCAAATAAAGAATGATTACGCGCCTCGGCCAAATAACATCCTTTTAAAATAAAAACAATAAATAAGGTCTTTAAAAATAAAATGAATAACCCTTGAACTCAAACAATAATAAATACTTATTTGCCAAATTAAATACATCACCCTTGAAAAAAAAAAAAAAAATTAGGTTTGTCCAAAATTATATTAATTAAAACCAATACTTATAACACTGTTGCAATTATTTTGCACATACACATTTTCAAACTAATTCCTACAATATGTCTCATTCCTTGAGAAAATAATCTGGGTTGTGTTTTAGCCCCAAAAATATAAAACACACAAAATTAAACTTCAATACACATCAACACCTGCTTGCACACTAACTTAACGTATGAAACTACAGAGAGGCTGAAAAAAAGAGACCACTCTCAGACTCTCACACAGCCAGACTGGGGCATGCAAAGTGAGTTGGCTACAGGGAGAACAGGACATGTGTCAAAGAAGAACAGTGTCTCTGTAATTGCGAGTGTGTGGGAGTCTAGGTGTCAATGTGATTGTGAGTGTGATTGTCATTTTGTGAGTTTGTGTGATTGAGAGCTTGCGAGTGTGTGAGTTTGTATGTGAGGCCAGAGGTGTGGTTATTGCTCGTCGGAATCAGCGGTTTCTTCCATTTTCTCGACTCACCCAGATAGTCGGTAAAATCTGCGTGTAGCCTGCATGGCACGGCCACGGACACAACATCGGTGCGGAACCGGAGCCGTTAAAAAAGTCCGCGGACATTGTTGAGCCCTATGACAACATGACAACACTTGTCATGTGACTCAAGTGGCTGCATTTGATTGGCAAGCTTTTGTAATGTGGTTTTTATTGGTTAAAATAGTCACGTGATAGAGATGTTGGCTGAAGACGTCCCCGGGGAGAGAAATCATGAGAGAAATAGATCTCGCATGTAATGAAAAAATATATAAAAAAATTAAGTAACGACCGTCAAGTAGCCAAATGGAACGGGTAAAAGTACCGTTCTTTCTTCAAATATGTACTCAAGTAAAAGTAAAAGTATGTAGCAATAAAACTACTCCTAAAATTACAATTTATTCAAGAAGTTACTCAAGTATTTGTAACGGAGTAAATGTACCACGTTACTACCCACCTCTGCCTATTAGCCATGAAATACTGTATGAAGCAGCAAATCTAAAAAGAAGAAAAAAAGAAAAGTAACCTTATCAACCTCAGCAATAATGAATTCTTATTTCAAGCTTGGACAGATTCATCTGGTTAGGCACATTAACATTTTCTAGGTAGATTTACTCTGACTAACTCTCTATGTGTTAGGCCTTCAGCACACACTCCCTACATCCTGTTCTACAAGAAGTGAGATATGTGGATGACAGTCAGTGTTAATACCTCATATACCAAAGGTGTTGTTTGCCTAGATTAAAGCCCCTCAGTATTGTATTGTAAGAATCTTGCTTCCATTTTAAATCTGTATAATCCCTGGAGGGAAGGCGACAGGCCCGTGATAGTGGAGCACCGATCTCAGGCGTTGATGTATACACTAGTCTTAACCTCACACATCTCTATTAGTGTGTCCACTGACACAGGCATTATAATCCCCCGTGAGAAGTCAACGAAGATAAACAGTGTAGAGATGCAGACCCGACGCCCATGCTTCAAATATAGCCACTCATTTTTCAAAACACAGCAGGTGGTGATACTTCAAATATATGATAGGGCGCCTGTCTGCTTTGGAGTAAATTCCATTTAATCTCATTGTTATTGTGCAGAAAACATTGCAGCCAGTCTGTGGGGAGATGCCTACAGGATTTTGATATTCAGTGACACACATTTTTTATGTGTGTATTCGTATGTGCATTCATTATGTGTCTGTGTGAGTGAATGGATGGGGTGCCTCTGACTGTGACACAAACCTGTGAATCTGTGTGGGGCCTTGAGTGCTGGAAAGTTGGCCCTACATCTGTGAGGATGTAAGAGGACTTGTATCCAAAGCGGGGACATGTAGGGGGATCATAGAGGCCCAGAGGGAGGCTGAGGGGTTCTGATTCAGTCCAGCAGTCCTGCTGCGTGGACCAATGCCGGAGAGAGGGGAGGATCAGAGAGAGAAGCCCCACTCGAGGCCTCTCTTTTTAGGACTACGGAACACTGGGGAGCAGGGTGGAGCTGAGGGAAACCAGGGACCTGATTTTTCGTAACACAGAAATGCTTCCTTTCCTCATACACCAGCCTCACACTGTGAGCTCCCCTGTGGATGTGTCTGTTCTGTTCCCATGGCAGAAATCCTTCGCCTTGTGTGACTGGATAATAAATCAACCCCTGGCTCTCCAATGGACACACCCTGGCACCTGTGGACACTGCTATATAAGACTGCTATATAAGACTTCCTCCAAACACAACATTAAAAGCCATACACACAGGCATGTGAAATCAGGCATACAAATGAGCACGCACACACACACACCACACACACACACACACACACACACACACACACACACACACACACACTGCAATGGGCATGACTGATGTCTGATGTGTCTGAGAAAAAAAAGCTTCCTCAAGATACAAATGAATCAGCAGGGTGGAAGATGCAAAATGGCTGGCCTGCATAGTAGCAACAGCACAAAGCCACAGCTCACACAGCACCATTATATCTCCATCCCTCTGCCTGTCTTTAGCTTTAACTCATTGTATATCTTAATCTATATGTGATCTACATCTCTCTCTCTCTCTCTCTCTCTCCTCTCTCTCTCTCTCTCTCTCTCTCTCTCCTCTCTCTCTCTCTCTCTCTCTCTCTCTCTCTCCTCACCATCTCTACCTCATTTATTACATGTCCATAACTTCCAGCTCTGTGTGGTTCACCTGTCGAACAACCCTCCATCAAAAGCCCCATTAATTAAAATATACTAAGACAGCTAGACTCTTGGTTCAAATCAGGCAAGGTAAAGTTGAGGACATTGTTTTCCTTTGCTCGCCCTCTCTGACTCTTTCTAGCAGGCTGCAGCACAGCTAACACAGTGCAGCAGGCACAGAGCAGAATATGTGACCTATTTAGGAAACTGGCAAGAGAGCAGCCAGGGAACATCAAGATACTTCAAAGGCTCCCTTTGAATCTATCGTTACACAAACTTCATCATCTAGCCTGCAATGATTCTCATTCTCATTTGAACAGTCACACAAACACACACACACACACACACACACACACGCAAACACACACACACACACACACGCACGCACGCACGCACGCACGCACACACACACACACACACACACACACACACACACACACACATACACACACACACACACACACAGCTCCACCGATATATTATGTCTGAGCTTTTCGTTTGAACTGTGTCCCACATTGAGAAGTCGGAGAAATCACATTAGACGGTGGGTCTGCCACCAGCATCATGACTCAGGCTGCAACGTGGAAATTGTGTCCCTGACCTTGCTGTAAAGCATCACTTTGCCCTTCACATATACACTCACTTTGGCTTCTCCTCTTACAATAGTAGAAACTACATTAAAGATGGCTGATATACCAGTGTCTGTGCACATATGGTCATTTGAAAATTGTTTTAAAATGTCAAGGAAATCTGCTAACATGCCTGATACTCAAGCGTGTTGCTCTCTACTACACAGCACATAGCAGCCGAAGCAGATTTCAGTACCACGGTCAGCTCCTGTGCTACATCAGCTGGTCAGCACCTTGGACAGCAGCACCAAACGGCTCCCTGCTCTGGGTAAGCAAAACCTGCAGCAGTGTGTGTGTATTTGTGTGTGTTTTCGTTCACAAGCAGGCGCTTATTCTTTTGTGACATTTTCTAACACAAAAGTGTATGTGTCGCTATGAATAAGACAGCTGAATTCTGCATTTGCTTCCACTGCCTTATTTGTTAATTGTTGCGTGTTTTTGGTTGAACTGGGCACTCTTTGTGGTTACACCATGATGCCTCTTTTCAGCTTGTTTGTTAGATGATGACTGTCTCATGTATTCAGTGTTGGGGTCAGCATGTGCAGTATCTGAAGTATAAGTTTATAAGAACAGAAGACAGAGAAAAAGCATATGGAGGCAAAAAGGAATGTTTTGTGCGCACATATGTGCATTTGAGTGCACCAGGGGGCATTTCCTTACACAGTGTTCCTGTGCCTTGGAGCACTACATAAATGGTAGACGGAGCAGAAAGCATTAGCAGGCCTTTTAGTTTACTTAAAATGCCAACAGGACAATATAAGTACGCTGCTGCTTAATGGTCATGGGGCATGCAGGTCAAGCAGGGCAAACTGGAGATGCGTTTCTATGGTGAATGTACCTGTGTGTGTGTGCTGTGTGTGTGTTGTGTGTGTGTGTGTGTGTGTGTGTGTGTGTGTGTGTGTGTGTGTGTGTGTGTGTGTGTGTGTGTGTGTTGTGTGTGTGTGTGTGTGCCTGTCTGTGTGCGCCTGTCTGTGTGTGTATTGTAAAGACAGGGTGAAAAAACAGACTAAGAAAATTAAAATATGTTTGTGTCCAAGGAGTGTGTCAGAGTTTTTTGGTGGTAACTGGAGCAAGCCCAAATGGACCCCATGGTTATTATGGAGAATGCTGCATCCTGCTGGGTTAGATCTGGGACAAAGGAGGGGGCTACATGGCCTTAGGCGGAGGGACTGAGGGTTGACTCTGGGTAACATGGATAAGTGGGTACCCACTTATCTCTCATGGGGTGAGTGGCTGGGGCTGTGTGTGTGTGTGTTTCATGGTGCGGCAGTATTTGAACCAGACAGAGAGAATGTTTTGCTCAGATTGTGAAGCCAGAAGTGGTAAAAGGAGCATGTGTGCTGTAAAAAGCTGTGTTTCTGTGTAAGTGAGGGGGGGGGGCATAAAGGCAAATCATTCAATAATCATGGAGAAGCCTATTGCAATGTGATTGAATAAACACCTATGGCAGTTACGAATACATTTTACTGCATGTGTTGGTAGACTGTTTTTAATTTTGCCTTTTGCAATAAGGAAGTAATTGCTTTAGAAATCTAGTTCACCTTTACCATTCTAAATAAATCTTGCCAATGATATTGTATAGTGTTTTGCTATGATCAACTGTTTACAAGTTGCACAGTATATGCCTTAACATTTTAATCCATCAGAAAATATTCCTAGAATCGGTCCGTTTTGGACGTTCAGTAGTAGAATCTAGGAGATCTAGGAAAAAACTAACCCTGTGTTCCAATACCATACTTCCCTACTATTTAGTATGCAAGAAAAAGATGTATGATGTCCCAATACATGCACATCAATTGTAGTATGCTGAAAATACATAAATGCCCACTAACTCCATAGCATTTTGGAGTATTCGTCTTATTCTTGACATTCTCGACATAATGAAAAACTTCCTTATCTGATTTTTTTTTTCTCCTGTGGCCCTAAAACTCTTTAGTATGTACTTTAAACTGTACTTTAGTATGTAGTGTCGTAAAAAGAAAGAGTATGTGATTTGGACCGCAGGGTAAAAGCCTAATACCGCTATTCCCACTGCTAACCCTGTGAGGGTTGCCTGTGAAGTACATGGTCAAATAAGAAGTCTGGGGATATTCTGTATTTCCTTACCACGTCGACAAGCCAATGACAAGACAAACTCCTTTAATTAATTACTCTGAGTCATAAAACACCATTTGTGATCACAAACTATTAAAAAACACAAGTGAGCCACATCAAAGCACTTGACGACAAATTCTTCATTACCATTGATATATGGACTTTATATGTGGATTAATTTAGATCATTTAACTTAAAGTAAATAGTATATGGTACAGCTTCAACAGGGGGAAATGTTGTTCATGTAAAATAAATTAAAGGTGTATTATGGGTCTCAACTACACTCTGTGTTCATGGTTTATTGTTCAAAAAACCATTACTTTTCTCACATTGCCCATTTCCACCTATCTGCTCCTAAATAAAAACCTTAAAAAACTTTACATACCAAATAACTACTGGTGATGTAACTGGCTTAAAATTAGGTTCAGAGTTCACACTCTCTCTTGACATTCTGACTATCCCTCAGCATTCTAAGATAGGATAAGGTTTTTCTATGTCAGTGTTGGCGGGTTAGTAAGTGCCAGATACCTTGTTTCCTCTTTCTAAGATATTGATAAAACTGCATGGCTGAAAATATTGGCGTATTGAAGCTGACACACAGCCAGTTCAATGCTGCAGTAGTCAGGAGAGTGCTTTCTCTTCCAAGTCTCTTGCAAATCAATTGTATGATGGATAACATGTCTTTTGTGAAATGGACTGGCCTGCCCGTCTCACACTTGAAGAAATTGCTTTTGAATAGCAGTTTGAAAAGTGGTCATGGGTTTTGCAGATTTATCATTTGTCATACTATGGTTTTGGTTGAAGAGTACATCGGGCACAATGATACATTGAATCCTAAACTAAATCTCAAAGGATTTGTAATGAAATAATAAAAACTTGTATACGCCTTAAAGCAGTTAAAGCTTTTGCCATAGTGGCTGATTTTCAGCTTTCTCAAGACACACACACACACACACACACACACACACACACACACACACACACACACACACACACTTTTGTCTTTTATCATACACATAGCTGCCACACACAGCTGGCTGATGGGATGAGGGCAGACACAGGTAGGCCAGCTATGCTCAGTGCCATGGCTCCCGAGCAGCTTCAGGGCATCGGTGTGCCTCATCACATGGAGGACAGGGGAGGAGACAGGAGGGAGAGAGGCACTGCTACCACTATTTAACCCCCAGGGCTGTGCAAAGTGGCAGCCACTGCCACAGACCTGACATACGCCCTGGCCAAAAGATGATGGCTTAGTGCCCCTGCTGCAGGGCCAATCTGCCTCAGCCATTCCCTTCTTCAGCCCAACACCTCCAGAGCCTGCTTCATCTATGACACATGGCCCTGCACTTAACACTATATATATAATACACTCTCTGACCCCTCAATTCGGTCTGAATGAATAAAACAGCGCAAAGTTATGCAGGTTTTAAGGCGATGTGTGATGATGAATGAGAAACAGTGAAAATGAAATGCAGCTGGACGCAGGTTTCTTTAACACCTTAGGCTATAAATCCGACCTTCATCCCTTTCTTCCAGACACTCACAGTCAATGTTAGTTTCAGATGATGTTTGGTCCTTTAGGGTTCAGACCCTCTGTGTGCATACAGACACACCCATAAACAGGCCATGTATTCCCAGTAAACTGAACCAACTCATGTTTGAAAGTATGTGGGCAGAATGCTCTAACAATACATCCTTTTAGAACATATTTTAGGAATGTGTGCACTTCCACCACCCACACACGTAGAAATAAAGTCTCGCTATATCAGTGACCTTAGACGTATGACACAGTCAAAGCACTATGTTATAAGTACAAACTCCTTTTTTCCCTGCTAGATATGGTGCACTTCTTCATGGCTGGACTCATGCTCATTTTCCATAATGGTTAGCCACTAGCACAGCTGAGGTAAAGAGAGCAGTAATAAACAGTAATAAACACTTTTTTTTTAAAATTAATTTCATAGTTTTTTTAAAGATTTGTGTTTATCATCAGTTGATGAATTGGACAACAATACTGGATGAATATTATACAATAATTGGCCCTACCAAAAGAAACAAATAAAAGGAAGAACATTATTATGAAAGCTGGAATGAAAAGGGACGGAAAGATATAAAGCAAAGAGGAGAGAGAGAGAGCGAGAAGGTGAGAGAAAGATCTTACTACTAATAGCAGGCATGTCGACAACACTTTATCGGAACACATATACAATGCAAGGCAAGGCAAGGCAAGTTTATTTATATAGCACAATTCAAACACAAGGCCACTCAAAGTGCTTTACAGGGGCAAGATTAAAATACATAAAACACATTAGAAGACATTTAAAAGCGAATGAAAAGAAGTAAAACATTTAAATTAAATTAAAGGTACAGGTTAAAATGGAAACAGAAAAGTCTTCAGACTCGATTTAAAAAACTGAGGGTTGCAGCAGACCTCAAGTTTTCTGGGAGTTTGTTCCAGATATTTGGTGCATAAAAACTAAAAGGTGCTTCTCCTCGTTTAGTCCTAACTCTTGGGACTGTAAGTAAACCTGTCCCAGACGACCTAAGGGCTCTGGACGGTTCATAACGTATCAGCAGATCAGTAATGTATTTTGGCGCTAAACCATTTGGTGCTTTATAAACCAACATCAGTATTTTGAAATCAATTCTTTGAATGACAGGAAGCCAGTGTAAAGACCTCAGAACTGGGGTAATGTGATCCTTTTTTGGTCCTAGTGAGGACTCGAGCAGCAGCGTTCTGAATTAGCTGAAGCTGTCTGATAGATTTTTTTGGAAGGCCTGCAAGGACACTGTTACAGTAGTCAAGTCTACTAAAGATAAATGCATGGACAAGTTTTTCTAAATCTTGCTGAGACATAAGTCCTTTAATTCTTGATGTGTTTTTAAGGTGGTAGTATGCTGACTTATTAATCGATTTAATGTGTTTCTTGAAATTCAAGTCGGAGTCTATGACAACACCAAGATTTCTGGCTTGGTGTGTGGTTTCTAGCATAACAGATGTAAGCTGTGCGCTGACTTTTAATTGTTCATCTTTGGCACCAAAGACAATTACTTCAGTTTTGTCGCTGTTCAATTGAAGGAAATTTTGGCACATCCAATTATTGATTTGTTCAATGCACTTATTCAGTGGTATTGTAAATACGGTTTACATATGGTTATGTAAATGTGTGACATGTGACATGTTGACAATTTGTAGAACATCTGAGGCCATACAGCTAAAAACAGTTTTAAAGAAGCCTGTGGGAAGAATGTCAAGGCAACAGGAGGAGGAGTTCAGGTGTTGTATAATGTCCTCCAGGTTTTTGTGGTTTATCAGATAAAATTGTGTCATTGCATTTGGATTGCACAGTGCGCATGTGCGTGAGTACCACGGGTGGGCGCAGGGCGCATGTGCGTGGCTGCATAAGCGCATGGCTGCGCGTGTGCGCGAGTACCTCGGTGTACGCATTTACCTGCCACATGGGCCTGCTGGCTGATCACTCTTACATACGCTTTTTTAGGTGTGAGTCCACATGTCTGAATAAGCTAAAGATGACAAAGTTGGGTGACTAAAGTTTTCATATTCTTTTTAAATAGTGAAGGCTGTGTCCACTCTCACCCCTTCCAGAATTCACAAAATAGTTCAGTCCAGCCAACTGTCTCAAAACAGCAGATGGAGCTGAGTGATGCAGGAGTAGCCTATAAAGTATGTTATTTTATTAAGTTCATTGGTTACTGTAATGAGTCTCAAAAAAGGAAGGGCGCGCTCACAAAAGATAAGAGATAGAGAATAATGTGAGCAAGGGAGAACAACGAATTACACCTGCTTTTTCCATTTATTAACAATTGTGAACATCCCCCTATGACACAGGCATTGAACCAGTTCAACTAACAGCATCATGACAGATCACTCTCACATCACAGATCAAAGTAATATAAGTAATAACAGTAAGAATTTCTCATTCACAGGACAAAGACCAGCCAACTGTTAACAGCTTCTGAAATGTGGACGGCCACAGAAGGGACACAAGCTGCCAGTAGGAGACAATCGCACCATGGAGCCGGTTCCACACTTCATACAACAAAACACTGAAACCGGACCAGACTCATGGTTGGGCTAATGTTGAACAAGGCAATGGACTGTGGGAGTTGAGCTATTGTAGGACAGGGCAGTGGACTGTGAGGTAGCAGTCTGCCCTAACAAGGGCTTCTGGGTCTTCCTGCCAAGTACAGCTCTCCATCACCAGCCCCAGGAGTACACGTTCACTGTGTTCCAGAGGCAGTTCCCCCATCACCTGGCCTTAGCTGTCACAATCCATAAAGGTGAGATACAATCCATCTTGGTCCGTGTATAAAGTGTTACTTTATATTAAGGGCTGAGTCCAAAGTGACAGAAAGGAATATACCGCTCGTAATTTCATTTTACCGTTTTCCAGCTTGAATGCAGAAACGAAAATTCCATCCGAATTTTCCTTTCTTGTTTATTAGTACAAAACAAAAAACTAATATGACAGAGCAAGGAAATGGGTGAACGGAGGGTTTTGTTACTTTGTATTAAGAGCTTAGTCCAAAGTGACAGAAAGGAAACGGAAGAACGGAGAGGTTTTATTTCCTACATTCAATTCTGACAGTAAAACAAATTAACGAGCCTCATTGGCATTTCCGTCTGTGGGCGGACTTCTCCTGATTGGTTGCAGCGCTCCGTCAGTTGTGCCACTGAGCCTACTTCTGTATTTCCAGCGTAAAAGTAACCTTTATAAAAGGATCGAAAACTGATACATTTATCTTCAGATTGTGATCAATGCTTGCAATAAGAAAGTAGGGAACTCAGAAAGCAGCACATAATAAGCCTAAATAGGCTATAATCAACCTCTAAATAAAATGCGTGGTTGGACATAATAAAAGGTCGGAACATTGTCCATTTTTTCATGTGAATATGATTTTTTCCTGATTATTATTATTTTTTTTTAAACGTCACGTTTTGCTTTAATAGCGTCCATAGCAACAGGGGTGAACACCTCGCCAAAGCCGCAACATACGCCGTGACTATAACCTGCTGGATAGATGGTTAGACCTACTCTGAGTTTGTTTTCACTTTACGCTGCAGCTCCAACTGAAGAAAGAGTCACTGTTACAACGCGTCCCTGTACAGTTTAAAGCAAAATCACTCCATAGAAATCTCCATCGGGATGTTTTTATCATTTCCTGATGATTTTACATTTGATCGATCATTTATCTGATCAGTAGCCTAGTTCTCAGCCCTCGTTCGTTCCTATGGCGGCCACCTTACACATCGTGAACATGCTCTACATTCAGATTAATAAACCTAGTTGTATAGGCATATATCATTCTTTGTTTTAGTGCTGAGAGCACCAGTCTGCTGTGCTGATTGTGCTTTACCCAAGCTAACCGGTGCTAACTTGGTTCATAAAGCAAAACTGATAGCTGTACACAGCAGGCAACAGACACATAGGCGTCCCGAAGCGAGTGACGTCGGGAGGAGCTCAACGCGGATTGGCTTTCGCGGCGCGGCAAAAAGCTCAATATTTTCAACTTCTGCGGTGGTGAATCGCTCGCCGCCGGCCGCCCATTCGGTGCAGTGTGTTCGCACCTTTATATTGCGAGTCAACGAGTCAGAGGCATGAATCGACAAAGCGATCGACTTACAGTGGTTTTTGTGCTATGGCAGGCGTATGAGGAGAGCTTGCCAACTGCACCGTCCTTTTACGCACCATCACTGCCTCCGTAGTGTTCAGATTTCATAGATTGCATCAAAGCCCTAATGATAATAAGAATGAGATCGCTTTTTTTTAACAATGTCCATGCTTAGGTGGTGATTATATTAACTGTGTCGGATGTAGACTGAAACTAACTGAGCGAGGCGGTTGTTTCACTTTACAGTTAGTCGGCAGTGAGATTGGGGACATGTCTCCGTATATCCAGGGCTTGGAACATGCAATCGGATCGGCCTGTCCCCTCTACAACGTCAACGTGCAGGAAACCCCGGTGATCATTTAGTCTTAAATCACATTTGCGAGGTCCCACAGTGAACGACACCAACACAGCGTTTCACCGGGCGACGCGCTGCTTCGCTCAGACGGGGCTTTGAGTGTAGGCTCAGACGCAAGGAGAGTGTCTCTTTCTCTCTCTCTCTCTCTCTCTCGGCTGCGCGCTGCATTATAATGTGTGTGATTGCGTGTTGGTAGGGGTCCATGGCTGGTTTGTGTCCAGGGCCCGTGGACATGTTAATCCGTCCTTGCCTGTGCGGTGGCACACTTGGCACATGCCTTGCCAAAGTACTGGCTATAGAGGTAGGCTATATTATTGCACTTCGAAAAGTGACTCAAAGGGAGACTGACCATGTGTCAATGAGGACGAGTTGGGGAGAAATGTTGAGTGGTTGGGAGTGAGAACGTGTTCTTAAATAAAATAAATATGTGACCTATTATTTTATTCGAACATGTAGGCTATACATTTTACAGATTGTGCTCAATAGGGCATAGGCTATGGGTCAGTGTATGCTATGATCCTATTATAAAGGTTACTTTTACACTGGAAATACAGAAGCAGGAAGCTCTCAGTGGCACAGCCAATGAGGCTTGTTTATTTGTTTTCATGTCTGAATCCAACAAAGGGAAATCGGACAGAAAGTAGCTCCTTAAATTGGGACTAAGCTCTTAATACAAAGTAACAAAACCCTCCGTTCACCCATTTCCTTGTTATGTCATATTTGTTTTTCGTTTTGTACCAATAAACAAGAAAGGAGAATTCGGATGGAATTTTCATTTCTGCATTCAAGCTGGAAAACGGTAAAACGAAATTACGAGCGGTATATTCCTTTCTGTCACTTTGGACTCAGCCCTTAATACAAAGTAACCCTTTATACACGGACCTATCTTGCATATGCACATTCTCACATTTCACTTTCTTTTGATTCTGGTAAGAACCAGACCCTGTGTCTTCTGTAGGACAGGAGAACAAGAGAGTTGGTGTGTTCCTGCCCCACAGTGTGTTGGGACACGGCCGGCTGTACACTGACTTCAGCAAACCAGCAACAAGTGTGAGAGTGTTTGTGGGAGACAATCAAGATGGACTGACGGACATTATTGCTGTTTTACAGCTACAGTATCTTTCAATTCATAAATAAATCAAAACAACACAAACCTTGCAGCTCAGGAGATCCTTTACAACTCCTCATTGACCCTACCAATCCACCAAACCTGCCCTCTGCCACATAAAGTGCACACCACAAGTCATGATGACACACTCACACGTTACATGTATCAAAACATGCATCTGTCCTAATAGCATATGTGCAACATTAACAGTGCTAATCATCACATTGGTTTGGGTTACTACCGTCTACAGCACTTGGTAGGCGGGGTTTATGTCGGACGGTGATAGCAGCTGTCAGAGTAAACAGTCTACGGATCAGCTGTTGAACGGCACTGGCTCGTCCATATGCATATTGATGTTTAATGTTTGTTTTACCTTTTCTGAGAGATGATGCATAGGGGTGACAACCAAAGTTGTCCATGTGGTGTCTGTGCTGCCATCACAATCAGTCTATGATTATGGACTGATTATTATACAGTCCAGTCCATAATCAACATGCAGCGGCAGCAGAACAGAGTGTTAGCTCCTTAGAATCCTGCTAGCCTCGTCGTCCGTTCAAACGAGCCCCGTGAAAATCCGTGGTTATACGATCCCCCAATCCATCTTGGTAGATACTTGCTTGATGGTTACATTTTGTCTGGAAAGGACCTAGTCCCTTAAAGAGGACCTATGATGCTTTTTGACTTTTATGACCTATAAACGTTTTTATGATGATTTATAGTCATGCTTAACCATACTAAATTATCAAATAATGACTTACATGCATTTCGACGTATTCCCTGCTGACCGTCTGGGGTGTCTGTGCAGAGCACTAGACACTATGCCACTATTGACACTATTCTAGTCAGTCGAGAAGTCACGTGTTCAAAGCGGCTTGACGCTTTGTAACTTCGTGACGTCGCATGTAACTTTGGGTCGTCACCACGCGGATGTTTCCATGTATAGTAATGCTGTCACTTCCTTGCTCGCGTCTGCCTCGCGCCCTTATAGGTCCATGCTCGCGCTTCCCGCCACTGAAAGTGTTCCAGAAGGAAGGTAACCAATCACAACGGAGTGGGGTTTACAGGAGGGGGCGGGGGGGAGCGGAGATGGCCGAAGCACAGGCAGAGGGAGCGGAGATGGCCGAAGCACAGGCATGCTGGATCGCCAAAATAAGAGAAAGAGCTTCCCGAAAATCTACATAGTTTTTTGTGATGTGATTCGTGTCAGGTTGCTCTATAGCAGTGTAAAACAAGAAATTAAGACCAGAAAAGTAGTATAATAGGTCCTCTTTAATGACACGATCAAGTAGCTTGCCAGCCTAGCCTGATAAAAATATCTGTGGTCTTGAATATGACCACTTTGGGCAGCAGACCGGACTTGCCCTGAAGATGTCTGTGTGTAAATGCTGTTGTTGCGTTTGTTGATGTTGTTGTTGTTGTTGTGTTGTCCTGCTTGTTGTTTTTTATATGAGACCAAAGACAAATCTCCACACCGTGGACAATAAAGAATTAACTAACTAACTAACATGTGACTGTATCAGTCACTGTAATTGGTTCATTGTTTACTGTACGTTGGGGCAAGCACCCCCGGAACCCATAGAGATTGCGTTGCGAGGCCTGCAGTTTGAAAAAAAAAGTTTTACAGGGAAAACTATAAGAGCGCTCAGGGCGATTTTTAACCAGCCTGAAATCGCCCCAGAGTGACGGAACAGAACACAGATGCTGATTGAACAATGATATTCAGACTTGATGATGAATGCAGGTAAAAACTGTATTGAAATCATAAATTATGATTATACATTTTTTTTCATCATTATTATTATCATTATTATATATATATTTTGCTGGTATGGGTCAAGGAGGGCGGCGACCTATCGCCCTCTATGGGCCAGCCGCCAAAATACATCATAATTCCTTGCCTACTCCCACTGTATGTACTACCTATGTCGCTATACATTTTCTACCCACTAGAGGTTGAGTGCGCGCAACACACACACGACAACTCTAGTAGAGATAAAGGGTGAGAGAAGGAGAGGTTTATGGGGGGAAAAGAGTGAGCGTAAATTCTAGCTGATTTAGCGTAAGCTGAACTGGGAGGAACACTGAGCTACTGTATGTGTACTAGAGTGCAGCTCCTCCACCTTGAGAGGAGGAGAGTCAGCCAGAATGTGCATCACACAGAAACACACATACTATAAAATAGGGATGGGCATAATTAATCGATTGCTCGATCATTGCTCGTTAAGAATATTGTCGATCACGTGAAATTGTTATCGATCATATAGCCGTTGTGTTGCGCAGTGTGAGTCCGGCAGCACAGCAATGAGTTTCACTATGTGGCAGCACCAAAGACCGTATGGGCAGCAAGTAAACATCCTACCAGCAGGGGAGATACTTAACTAGAAGTAGTATAAGACAACAGAACATGCTCAGGCAGCAGCCTGCGAGCTGCCGTAACGTCAACAGGAAGAAGTCAATGGGAAGTTTGGCATCTGACAGGTCCATGGGACAGCTTTAGAACCGAAAATAACTAAGTTCATTAAGCATTGTGAAACCTTGTATAAGTAAAACACTTAAACAAACTGAATTATGTACCACTTGTACATTGAAGCCTACATCCGACCCTGTTTAAGTGTTACGTTAGCGCTACGTTAGCGCCGCTAGCATTAGCTGCTAACTTTAGCGTCTATGCTTTCCTACTTCGCCTTCATCAGGGAACTAATTTGCACATTTTGTTTATTAGATGAAGTAACGTTAGGTCCTTTAACACTCAGAGAAACGTGCCGTGCCCTTATGCAGTCTTTGGCAGCATCTTAGGAGGCGCATATGTGTTTCAAGGTATCGTAGCATTGGCTCCTTGTTGGCTCGATCATAGCCTCGGGATTTAACCAGCGCCGCATTTTATTATTATTTTATTTTAAAAAGTTGCCTTGTCTTAATAGATTGTTGTTTGCCAAGAAGATCTTGGAATAAAGATGTAATTGAGTAAAAACCTCTTGTAAACAGTCTATGGTAAAACGCTGTATTTTGGATGTTCTGTTGGCATTTTTTTAATATGTAAAAAGATAACGATTGCTCGATAATTGCTCGTTAATTTTCCCGATGATCGATCAATGAAATTTCTTAAAATGCCCATCCCTACTATAAAATACACCAGAGCTGCCAAGTCTCACGCTTTGGCCGTGAGACACACGCATATCAACCAGTTCACACGCTCACACGCCACACCTCCAATTTCTCACGCAGAGAAATGAATCCCAGTAATTTTTTTTTTTTTTTTGGGTACTTTTACTTTGAAAGTCTTATTTTGAAAACCTAAACGGACTGAGTTCCGTGACATCCTCTTTCTGCACGCGCGTTAACGTTATGCTTTGATGTGCACTGTGCATTCGAAGCGGGAGGCGAGCCCCCTACCCGCACCTTATCTTCCGAGGTGTGTGTTGATAGCGTGCCAAGTTACCGCTGATAAGAATTGTGTCCCCGCCGGCCGGTGAGCGCGCATGCATCAAACATATTAACCCTTCAATCTCACTCAAGTAAATTCAGAAGATCTTTGGATCGTTTTGTATATTGTTTTTGGTAATTTAGTTTGAAAATTAGGTTTGCAAAGTAACAAATGGCTCATCCGCCAATAAAAAATGCTTTTATTCTTCTGTGTAATGAACTGTAGCCTATGTATTGCACATTTATAGCACTTTTCATAACACAAATCAAGGTAGCCTAAGAGGAGGACCAAGTAACCCAGATGTTTTATTTTAGCTTAGTAGTTTGCATTGGTGTTGAACTGTTCCCTAATTTTTTTCTTCTTTGAATAAAGCCTAATGCTGCTAGTAAAATACCACCAGCCACTCAACCCTCAATAGTAGACATGATATAGAATAATTACCTTTATTACAGTTTAACCAAATGTTTTAACAATAGGCTACAGGAGATATTTGAAAGCACTACACATGCATTGTAGGCTATTCAATTAAATTTGTGTCAGCAAAACCTTGAATGTTCTCTTTTACTTTACATAAAAATTAATGCAGAAAAGGCACACATTGCTTCATAAAAATTCACCAGAATGCAGGAAATTAAGTGTTTAATGCTCAAAATTTTCTGGGGGGGGACCCCCAGACCCCCACTTATAATGTGTCCACACCCAATGTTTAATCAAAACCTGTCCTACGACTTTGCAATTCATGAATTATTTTATTTTAATAAGATTTTTGATGTTTTATCACATTTTCTAATTGTCTTTTATTTCTGATTTATTATGAACAATATGTAAACTTGCAGGACACTAGCAAAAATTATTGGGTGGGAAAGAGGACACGGTTTTGGGTCCCTCGGCCAAAAAATCTCACTCCAAACTTTTGGTGAAACTTGGCAGCCCTGACAACAACTATTGCTGATGATCGCCCATAACATAAGCACAACCAGCAGCACACACACCTTCAAATGCAATGCTACTGACACATGAAAACACTGACACTCCGACTCAACGCCGGGTCCCTCGGCCAAAAAAATCTCACTCCAAACTTTTGGTGAAACTTGCAGCCCTGAAATACACACTGAATGGTGGTCCTCAGAGCCAATGTTCCCCCTTTTCCTTTAGTCTCCTTGGACTGTCGCTATCCAGCTCTGCACTGAAACATGCGTCTGCAGAACCCGCTCCGTGTTTGTGTGTGTGTGTGTGTGTGTGTGTGTGTGTGTGTGTGTGTGTGTGTGTGTGTGTGTGTGTGTGTGTGTGTGTGTGTGTGTGTGTGTGTGTGTGTGTGTGTGTGTGTGTGTGTGTGTGTGTGTGTGTGTGTGTGTGTGTATGAGGAATGATTTGGTAACTAGGTCAGACTGTTGGAAGAGATGCAGACCAGGCATGCTGTGGCTGATAATGCCCTCTGCATGGCCTAAAGAGAACACACACAAGTATCTACTCTCTCAGCATTAATCTGTTTTGTTTAAATACTTCCAGGTACAAGTGATTTCAAATATTCTACAGACAGCAAGTTATACATAATGCAAAACTAATGAGAAAGTGGGTTTTGTTGCGCATGTCATGGCCAAAGCAATATGTCAGGTTTGAGGTGAAACACCTCAGGCAAAGTCCCTATTAGCAGACGCCTGAAGCCAAAGGAAGGGAGCCAAGTACTGACAGGTACTTGAGAATGACAGGGCAGTCTGTGGTAGTATTAACTTACATGCTGCTTACAATAAAATATGGATAGTGGCCATAAGATGTTTTCAGAAAACAAGCATGGGGTATGGTCATAGACGTCGATTACGGGGGGTATGGGGGGTACATGTACCCCCCACTTTTCGTCAAGACTCATTTTGTCCCCCCCACTTTTTAAGCCGGACATGGAGTGCGTCCAGCCGTATTAAAACACAGCGTCAAGGTCTCTCTCTCTCTCTCTCTCTCTCTCTCTCTCTCTGCGATTACTTTAAAAAAGTGTAGACGTTTTGATTAGAAACGTGGCAGTTAGTAAGTTACGCCAAAAAAATATTGTGCCTTTGCTGTTTCCCATTCATTGTGTATGGCAAAGAATCAGTGCCTTTGCGCCTATTCATTGTGGACGGCAAGAAAAAAAAAGTTTTCGCGCATGCGCACTTGATTCTGTATTATTTAACATGTACGCAAATAAGCATAATTCTTTGTGCCTTTTTTACGTAAATGGTATGCCACATAAGCATTTACGTTACATATCATTCATGGACCAATTAAAATCGAGATATTACTAGACATTTACGCAGCTTAGGCCAACGTCTTACGTTGATGCTCATTCACGTCGCGTTACCCCCGCAGATTTTTAAGTCAACATTGCAGCTGCCCTGTCCGTGCCCGCAGATATTTCAGACTGGAGGAATTTTAACAAATTGGATTATAATTTTAAAAGGAACAGAATGAATAGCAAGAGAAAGGCCTGCGCCAGCCTTGGACGGTGTACAGCAGCAACAGGGACAAACAATGTTCGAGCATTTCAAACGGACAGGTAGCCTACATGAACTGAAGGATGCTAGCTAGCTGTGCTGTCAGTCAGACTGTCACTGGATTACTGTCGTCTTGCTTATTTCTACAGCCAGGGAGTGAGATTGGTGAGTCAGAAACTTTTTTGGGGTTTATTTAATAATAAAGTTGGATGAATTGATACCGAGTGCAATCCATTCTGCATTTTATATTCAATTGAGCAGTTGTGTTTTCATTGTTACTGACGGACAAACCTAAGCTGTGCAATGTGGATAAATGGTTACATTCTGATGCTGGACAGGTCCATGGGGCATACACTACTGGTACTTTATCTATTAAGATAAAGTTTATGGAGTGGAGTTGCCATAAGTTATGCTGTAGTCCTACATAATGATGAATGCTGTCTTTTATTTTTAAGTTGAATAGAAGTAGTACCGGTAGTTTGAATCGGCGAAGGTTTGACTTGTTGCCTTACGTTTTTTCGGCCCTCGGTGTGAGGGACGGGTCCGTTAAGTCGATGGATGCGATGTTTAATCATTTAGACCAAACTACAGTAGGCTACGGGCAAACCTGAAGTCACCGTCGTGACATTTCATATAGGCTACGTCCCGTGTGTGTGTGTGTGTGTGTGTGTGTGTGTGTGTGTGTGTGTGTGTGTGTGTGTGTGTGTGTGTGTGTGTGTGAGTGAGAGAGAGAGAGAGAGAAAGAAAGAAAGGGAGGAATTTATTTGAAATCGGCCGTGCGTGCCTGTTTGTTGTTTATTGTTTTTGAGGTTTAGAGAAATCTGGCTTTCAGAACTCAGTGCCTACCCACTCACTGACCTCACCGCACGTCACTGGAGACAACGGCGAGTGGCTTTAAGTGTCCCGTTGTGAAGTGTAAACTGTAGGGATTACCATCCTCTATGCCCACTAATGACTGTAAATGTAGCGGACACTAACAGCAGCTTGTGTCGCGGCACATGGATACTGACGATGTTGTTTATCAAGAAGTAATTGAAGCTGATCATGGCTATGCTACTAGCTAGGTTGCCATGGAGACCGAGGCGGAGTAATATTGTTGTGCGACAGTCCAGCCGTGCTTCGGCTCGATTTGAGCACGGTCAAAATGCCTTCGACCAATCAGATTGCTCAGTCGGAACTACCTTCCCAAGCTCCTTTTGTTTACGTCATGTTTGGTTGGGCTACGGGGAGCTGCTAGTGGCTCATATGTCCGCTGCTTTTTGAAAATGCTTTTTTCATCAAATGTGTCAGACATCAGTGTTTTGTATACATTTTATTCATTAGTGAGCGGGTATGCCGTCTTTCAGAACCGTTCATTACCTGCACTAAAGAGAAAAAAAAGATGTTTCCTCATTGTCCCCCCCACTTTTGAAAATGCACTCCAGAATGCCTGTTTGTCCCCCCCACTTGTTTAGCCAAATCGACGTCCATGGGTATGGTCAAACTATTTCATCCTTTGAATTGCATACTACAATTTGATAACTAATATGTTCAACTAGATGCCTAGGTTTTGGACATTATTTTCTTTTACATGAGCAAAACTAAGGTAAAAACAAATCTTATTATATGACATTAAGAAAATAGTGTACATCCAGTCATTAGACATTGTACAAATTGTCAAACACTGAATAAAAGAATCCAAGCTTCAATGGCTCAATTTCTATCAGGGTTTTGGGGAAAATAGTGTGTTTTTTTAAGATATTTTTTGGCATTTTTATGCTTAATTGATAGTGTAGAGACAGAGTTGAAATGGGGCAGAGAGGGGAGTGACATGCAGAGAACGACCGCGGGCTGGAATCGAACCCAGGTCCACTGCTGGCCGAGGCCCATGGGGGGACGCCCTACCAACTGAGCTAAGGGTGCCCCCACAATAGTGTGTTTTAATACCTTTGAATATATTACCAGGAATTATAAGTGCTCTCGGAATGATGAGCGCCTTGCCGTGCCTTGAACGAAAAAATATGACAGTTCATTTAAGTCCCTTGTCAAAAAGATATACACGCAGGGGCGCACGTGGCACAGCGGTTAGAGCGTCCCACCTAGAGCAGGGGTTTCAAACACATGGCCCCGCCCGCAAGATGACTTAATCCGGCCAATGACTTGTAGAGCATGTCAAAAAAATAAGTAAGTCTCTGACCCATTCCTGTGAGGAGTTATGAATTGTTAAAGAAATGACCAAAATGCTCACTCCAGCCGCAAGGGGGCAGCCAAAAAAACAAGGAAGGAATTCCACACTTGTCCAGCAGAGGGCACTGACATAAAAGCCCAGGAAATAAACAGCACATTTAAAGGTGCTGTAAGCGTCGGGCGCTCCGGTGGCGTAGTGCATAGAGCGCATACCGTATTGGCTCCGGCCTTCGTTGCAGTGGTCGCGAGTTCAAATCCGACCCGTGGACCTTTACTGCAGGTCATCCCCCCTCTCTCTCTGTCTCCCCATTTCAACTCTGTACTATCTAATAAAGCTTGAAAATGCCCAAAAAAAATCTTAAATTTTTTTTTTTTTTAAAGGTGCAGAATTTTAAGCAGAATGGTTCTTTTAGCTAACTTCCTGTCAGTTACTGCAGTTAGCAGTCCCCTCGCTCGTCCCTACGTCACCACATTAATGCACTGCGGTCTTCAAGCAGCGAGTTATCTAGCATCATCTCAGATCCATAAGTGTGATAAAAACATTGATAAAAACCATCAAAACAGACATTGGGAAGGATTTTTACCTGCTCCGCCATTGTAGGCGCATAAACATTCACCCATCTGTCGCTCTGGCGTGCACAGGCAGTGAGACCATGAGTGAGACGGGTGTCGGTTTGTAGCGTTCTCTCTCGTGATTGGATATTAATTTCGGGATCCCCGAAAAGTTTATTAGCCGATTACATGCAGAGTGATGGCCCAGGCAAGTTTCAGTAAGTTAACATAAGTGCCACACTGTTACTGTCTTTGACCTTTGGAGAAATGCATTTAATTATTTGGGGGAAAAGATATTGTATTTATTATTTCAACTATTAAGTTATTTTGAAACAGCATGCTAGTGTAGGCCTACAAGATTTATTTTCTGAATGTTCAATGCTGCTTTATTTTTACGTTTTAAATTGGGAAAAACATGTTCCAAAACAACCGATAACCTCTGCATTTAAAAAGAAAGTAGGCTAATAATAACCATTTACAAATTATAGGCATCACAGTAGGCCTATTGTCCACAATAATTGCACAACACCTGTATAAAAATAAACCTACAAATGTAGGCTGAATGATAAAGCATAGTACTGAAAAACAAAGCTAAAGATTTGGAGTTGACACAGCGCAGTGTGGTTCCTAGGTGCTGGTTCTCTCAGCCTGCCCATTTGTCTGAGGGTGGTAGCCAGACGACAGGCTGACTGAGGCTCCCAGCGCCCGGCAGAAAGCCTTCCAAACTTGGGAAATGAATTGGGGACCACGGTCAGAGACGAGGTCAGCGAGAATCCCGTGGAGGCGAAAAACATGCTGAACGAGCAGCTGGGCAGTCTCGGTGGCACAGGGGAGCTTAGGGAGGGCAATTAAGTGACCAGCCTTTGAAAACCTGGCCACGACGGGGAGGATGACTGTGTGGCCATAAGAGGGAGGAAGACCAGTCACGGGCGTAACAGGCCAGCAGGGGGTTGATGGGAGGACTTAGCCCGAGCACACAAACCATGAAGGCGAGAACGAATGACCGGGTGTCAGCGTCCATCGCTGGCAACCAAAAGTGCCTCTTCAGGAGGGGCAGGGTGAAGGCAGCGAGATGTTTGGCCCCACATCAGAACTTGGGAGCGAACCGAACTAGGGACAAAAAGGCGGTTAGGTTCAGTGGCTTGGGCCTCCCGGATGAGGGACTCTATCTCCCAGGTAACAAGAACACACAGCACAGCTGAGGCCATGACATATCCACTACCAGTGTTTATTGATCATAACCAGTCTGCCTGGCTTGTCAATACATTACATGACTAATAAAAACAAATCAATCAATTAAGGGCTATAATCTGACAACCACTAACCTGAGCCACAGATCAGCCACCACCGACTGATCAATCCATGTAGACACGCAGCACCAGGGCCGGCCCTGATCAATTTGGCGCCCTTGGCAGGATTGTAGCTGTTAAGAACATGCTATTTGTGGACTATATGATGGACATTATGTTCCATCTCATGTGGGAGTCATGATATGTGTAAGTTGTGTTTATGCTTGTGCGACATGTGAGGTCATAGATTCAAGATTCAAAGTGTTTATTGTCATATGCACAATAAGAAACATGTTCTCAGTCATATAATGAAGTTCTTCCTTTGTTTTCCACAGACTGAATGCCAAGAAAGAAACATGAAAATATGTCCATGCTGGGGGTGGGTGGGGTCCTTGAGTATGGAGGCAGTTCTCCTGTGGACTCTGTGGTGGTAGATGCTCAGTAGAGAGGGCAGTGGAGTTCTGATGATCTTCTCTGCAGTCTTTACCACTGTAGTGAATATATACATGGGTTCATTCATTCATTAAGACTTCTGACTCTACAGCAAAATGTTGGTGTACAACCCCCAACATTCCTCTGCTTGAGCCAAGGCTTTTATCTGTGTTTTCACACCTATCAGTTCCTCTGTCCTAGCCAGCCCAAGCCAGGATGTCCCCCCCCCCCCTGTCACTTCTGCCATTGGTCAAGAAGTCTTATGCTGTTTTTGATAACAGCTAGTGAGCTAGTAGAGCTCAGGCTCTTTGTCTCTGCATCTCCGAACGGAGTGGTGCAGCCCGCTCTTCCAGACAAGCTCTGGTCTCCCTGATCCAGGCTCTACAACATGGCCTGTCCAAACAGCCGTGAAGCCCCTCTCAACCAAAGAGGAACCAGGATCCAACCGGCTGCTCCAACCAACTAAAGAGGAACCGGAAGAACCAGGGAACGAACCAAGCTCCCACAAAGGCCAGACCCTTTAAGAAGAAGAAGAACTACCAGAGACAACAACGCCAGTTAGCCCGCCGCTACTGAAGAACCAAAGACCAGACCAAGCTGCCAACGAGGCCCTCAAGAGGAGAACCACGCCAGTTAGCATGCTGCTACTGAAGATCCAGAAAGCACCAGTTCATGCGAACTGCATCAAGACCGACCCGCGAAGCAAAACCCGTTTCATGCCAAAGGATCCAGAACCTCTCACACTGCAACAAACGCTGTGTATCATCATCTGGTATCGTATGAACCACTGGGCAGTTAGCTTAGCTTAGCAAGAACACATGGCTTAAAAAACTATTAACTTGGAAATGTATATTTACTGATGTGAACTATTCATTGACGTTTTGTAATTGGGTTTACATACTTTGAGATCTTAACCTTAAAGGCCTACTTCACCGGTTTGAATATGAAGGTGTATTGAATTCTGAGATCCTATGTAGTATAAATGTGCGAATTTTTTTTAAATCGGTTCATCCTAGCCTGAGAAAAGGCAGAAAGAGTGTTTTTTTAACCCTATATTTCTCTTTCTCGTGACATCACAGAAAGAGAAATATAGGGTTAAAAAAAACTTACTTTGTAAATATTACTGTGATGTCTTTTACTGTGACATCACAGTAATATTTACAAAATAAAAAATGTTCTAAAATAAATATTGTTAATAAATAGATGCAATGTGTTGTGTGATTTTCGTCAGTAGCCTATAGTAGACCTAGATTCTGCGCTCCGAACGCCACCAACTGTTCTGTAATGCACTATCGCCGACACAGCCAGTTTATTCTTTAATTTAATTTTTTTAAATTATTTATTTATAATTTTTTTGATTGGCGTGATTTTCAGCAAACCACACAACTTTTGGGTGGTCACGTGGTCTTAAAAAATCAACAAAACCCACCTTGTGTATTTGAACCAATGACGGTGCATTCTACGTTGCCAGTTGCCACGCCATGAAAATTTGATAAAGTAACAATGCTGCGCTACGCAGCATCAGGCAGGAGATACAATGTGGCATCGCGCAGCAGCCGTCATCAATGGGTTAACCAGCTGTGTGGTGTTGTGTCCAAGTGAGCTTGTCGCTGATGTGGACGCCGAGGTACTTAAAGCTGCTCACCCTCTCTACTTCAAGCTCCCCGATGAACAGTGGCCGCTGATTGGACAGGCAAAAAATCTGCAGGAGAAAACCCGCGAATATACCGCGTACCCAGACTGACTACTGAAGGGAAATGAAAATTGAGCGCAAGTTGGTAGGCGGGCGGTGCCAGGTTACGTTTGTTCTGTTTTATATTGAAGACACGTCGAAAAGCATTAGGAAATGATCACGTTTTGTTTTCGGAATTGGGGTTGTAGTTCCTGATTGTTCCATGTGTAGGAAACAGAGGTGGGTAGTATGATCAGTTTTTCCAGTAATGTGTTTTCTGTAGATTTATAGTGAAATAGGATCATACTATAATAATGGACCAATTGCATTTGCAAATGTGTCACAGGAGTTGTGGACCTATCTCAATCCATGAGTGTACTCCAATGTTGTGAATGTGTACAAGAACCTCTAACTGTGCAACAGATTTTCTACATGTGAAACATAATCTGAAAATGGCTTTTTACACAGTGAAGAGATCAAAACTTTGATGTCAGGGTGCAATAGAGCTGTACATGTCTCTGTACTACTCCTAACTACTCAAACAACAACCAGACACAGTACCCATACCTACTTTTTCATCTTTTAAGTACACACCGGTACACACAAACAACATTTGCATCTCACTTAACATGCAGTAGATCCACACTGTGTAACAATCACTCTCAACCACCCACTGGAGCAAAACAGACAGAAAGACAAGATGTCGCTCAACCCTGACCCCCTGGGGGGGTCCAGGCAGGTTCCTAACTGTTGTCAAGGCAATGCTGTAGGGTGTCTTTCAGGTGTCACTGGTGATGGAAAAAGATACCCCCCCCCCCAACCAGTGTATGATTGAATATGGATTGTTCCATATGGTTACACTCCCAATGCTAGGGGTGTGGTGCCCTCCTTTCACCACTCATGCTGGAGTGACAGAACAGGTAGTGGGTCACTCGTAGACAACTTCTCCTACCTCTCACCACTACACCACAAACACCCCATACATATCTGATCTTTCTCCTCCAATAACTTGGATCAACTTCATGAGGACAAGCAGCAAGAGAGTCAAAGGCCCAGAGTCGCCGGGCCTGGAGACTTTTTTGCATTTGCTCATATGCCTGCATCTCAGTGAGCCAGCAAGACAGACAGCTTTGAGAGCAGTGTTAATTTTGTTGACTAAGACTATGACGAAAAATACTCGTAAACAAACCTTTTTCACGGACGTAAACCAAATTAAAAACTAAATAAAAAGGCAGATATGATGACGAAGACTGAGACGAATATAACTGACACTATAGTGAACGAATAGGAACGAGACGAAACTGTTAGGGCGGGACGAATGGAGAAGAGATCCAATCAGAACTACTCTTTTTGTGGCACAAGTTGGGAAGAAATCCAATCAGTGCAAAGCAGCGAATGCAGCCCTGTGTCAGTGAAAACCTCGGCAGTGTGAGCGGGTGTAGAGAGCCGCCGTGCAGAAAAACTCTGCGGTTTGATGGACAAAATGATAGTCAGGGATATCCTGCCCGTCTACTATCAAGACCTAGTGTGGGGCCCCCACACTTATTTTTTTATTTTATTTTTTTATAAATAATGCTTGTGCATGCTCCCCGCAAAAAGAAAAAAGATAGTGGAATCCAGTTGGTTCATAGACGGATCATGAGATAATGGGCCCCCGGGCAAAGGCTCTTAAACCCCCCCTACCCCCTATCCAGTCAGGTACACTGATTTTATGTGAGATTATTAGGATAGAATAGAATACATGTTTTGTATTACAACCATTAAATCTGTGTCTGTATTGCATATTCAAAACGATAGTTACGTATGTAACTACGGTTCTATGAGTTCCGGATGACCGCCAGAGGCGGTGCTTATAGCACTGGATGTTCCATTGCGCGCATGCGCAGGTCGAGATCTTTATACCAACAAAGTCACCTGTGACACCCGGGTGACTCCGGGAATGTCTATATATTCCGGAAGTCACCAGAGGTTCTGTTCCACTGGATCTTCTCGCGGTGTCTGAGAAGTCTGAGTGACAGAGAACTCTGGCGGTCATCCGGAACTCATAGAACCGTAGTTACATACGTAACTATCGTTCTATTTCGTTCCTACTGACCGCCAGAGGCGGTGCTTATAGCACTGGATGACTTATACCAAAACGGTCACGAAGAGTACTCATCAATTAAGGGCTTGCAGCCATCAACAAGACAGCTGTCATTCCACCGGATGAGGTGCAGCAACATTTACTCTGTAGAGCCGCGCACGTACATGATGAAGACCATGTAGCCGTGGCGCAATGTCCTGCCGTGAAATCCGCTTCAAGGCAGCCCATGATGTAGCCATACTCCTGGTAGAGTGGCACTCAACGGCCAAGGCATGGGGAGCCCCTGTGCTCTATATGCATACAAGACCACATCCACAAGTCAGTGGGAGTGTCTCTGTTTGGACAGGGCAGCCCCCTCCCTGCGGCTCCCATAGCAGACAAAAAGGTATTTGTCTTACGCAAGCTGGTTGTTGCCACAACCTATGCCCTAAGCGCCCGCACCGGGCACAGTGGGTCTGACATTCTTTCTGCACCCCCTGGTGAGCCCAGGGGATTGAAAGCAGCCAACTCGATCGATTGGTTTACATGGTGGGGAGACAATCGTTTGGATAGGAAGGATGGAGTTGGCGAGAGCACCACTCCTGACCCTTCTACATGCCAGCGCAAACGCGCCTGGCTTACTGACAAGGCATGGAGTTCACCGACCGATTGCAGTCGCAATGGCAAGGAGGAATGCCGTCTTCATCGACAGCCGCGTCAGGTCTGCCTGACTCAGCGGCCCAAATGGGGGTAGTCCTAAGGCCCTCAGGACTACTTGCAAGTCCCCTGATGGTGCCCTCAGGGGTCACGGTGGCTGAATGAAGCCTCTGGCCTCCCTTCAGAAACTGCCTGACTAGGTAGTGGGACCCTACCGTCTGGTTATCCACCCCTGCATGTGCGGCCGATATCACAGCCACATAGACGCACAGGGTGGAAGCAGCTCTCCTGTTGCCCACACAGACTGCAGAAGTGTGGTATCACTATCACTGAGCAAGTCCATGGGACTTCGCCATGTGCCATGCACCGCTGTGAAAACGGCTTCCACCTGTTTGCATAGCGCCATGTAGTGGAGAGTGCCCCTGAAGTCAGAAAGGTATGGACCTCTGACTGGTCGCAATACGTCAACAGTGGGTCCTGGCTACCAGGAGCCCCACGCACAGCTGCAGGCGCCCCGAGTTCGGGTGCCACATGTGTCCGCCTACCTGAGACAGAAGGTCCTGTCTCCCTGGAAGGCACCAAGGCTCTCCTTGAGGAGTTTAGTAACGCTGGGATCCATGGCCTTCCTGGCCAATGTGGAGCCCCCAAACGTAGGCTGTAACTGCAATGCTGGACCCCATCCAGTGTTGTCAGTAACAAAAGAATTGTAGGAAATGCATAAAGCAGGCTGACTGGCCAAGCATTAGCCAGAGCATCCTGCCTTAGGGGACTGGTCCTCTCCATCTAGGAGGACCCAGGGGGACAGTGGGTCATCTCTTCGGAAGCAAAGAGATACGCCACTGCCCTGCCATACTTGTCCCAATCATGCCCACCACCTCCGGATGGAGTCTCCACTCCCCGGGGGTGGCCCTTTTCTATCGCTGTGTTCCGGACACCTGGAACTTGGACAGCTTAGATAATGATAATTAGATAATGCTGAGGTCGGCATACTTATCAATCGAAGGAAGAGGCTGTACTCCAGCAGCCTCCATTGCATGAAGTGCTGTAGTAGCTGCTGAACGGTAGCTACGCGCTACGGAGAAAGGCAGGCTCGCATGGCCGCCGACTCGAGCACCAGCTGAGCTGTAATGGTGGCAGGGATGCTGCCACACACTGTTTAATATACGCAGAGCCAGGGACGGCCCAACGGAAGAACCCTGACTGGTACACCTTGCCCAGAAATGCAAAGGGGAGGACCACCTGTGACATTGGGCAGTAGGGACTTGAAAGTAGCATCTTTCAGGCTAACACAACCCAGTCCGCCTGAGCCAAAGACTGGAGGACCCCTGCAACACGCAACATGGGGAAAGGAAGAATCGTGAGGCACTGATTCCGCCGTCTTAGTCCAGAACGGGGCGACCCCGCCCCACCTCCTGGTACCTGAGCTTCGGTTGAGTAGAACCTACCGAGCATCGAGTAGCACCCCCAAGGACTCTGGGGGAGGGTGGAGACTGGACGCCGACCTCCTGGCGCCTGAAATGCAGCTGTAGCGCAGTGTTACGGCGCTGTACAGAATGTGCTGAGAAGCACTGGCCCCTTGATTGTCCACCTGAACGTGGTTGAAGCTATTGGCACGGGGTACCACAGAGGTTCCCGGCCTGGAATCAGGCAGAGGTGCACGTCGCAGCATGCAACTACTGTCTAGCCTGGTCAACCTGAACACTTTGCTCTGGGACCTGAAGAGCAGCTGGCCGAACGTCTGGCCTGGGATCACTGGAGAGAACGGAGGGTCTGTCGACACACCTCCGACTGGGACGACTGCGCCAGCCAACCTTGGCGGCGCGCCACGTCACAGCTGATCAACCTGCCTAGCCCTTTTCTTGTGAAGCGACCTTGGGTACCTTGAAAGGCGCTATATAAATTCAAATTATTATTATTATTAGCTCCCTAAGTCATAATGCAAAGTCTGCAGTGAAGCATCACTGAGGGTCCGTGCTGAGTGACCAGCACCTGACCCCTGTATGGTTTGCGACCGAGCCAGGACTGTGTGAGAAAGCAAATTCCCAGATGGCCCCCACAGGCAGCAATGTCGTAACTCCTAGTAAGGAGGTCGCCTGAAATCCGGCACTGGGGCCGAGGGCAGCGCACATCGGCTCTCAGAGCCTCGTCTGGGGAGACAACCAGGGATGCTATAGCAGGCTCAATCGGAGCTAACCAGTCCGAGCCCTACTATCAGCATTGTGCATGGCTGCCAGAGCTCTACTGTCACTAGTGTGATGGGAGAGAGCCCTTAAATCTGGCCAGCATCTACGGAGCCCAGCGGAATAAGGCCCAGAGGGAGGCACACAGAAACGGAGGATTGAGGGCCTGCCGAAAGAAGGCATTCGTGGGTGCAGATGAAACCAGAGCTTCATCTAACCCCATACTTGGCGAGTCACGGACAGACACTGACTTCCTAGCCGAGCTGCCCACCTGTAAGAGACTACAGGACGCAGCTGTGGACAGCATGTCATCCCCCGAGTAGGAAGGATGCACAGCCGCAAGGTTATTCACTGCACTGGTACCATGAACTGGTTGGAGGCTAGTAGAAGAGCCTCTACCTAGCAACCTAAGTGCCTGAGACATGAAACTACAGTTCATGCATGGGTTATCTGACAGCGCTTCCCTCAGGTGCTCAACCCTGAGACCTGCAGGGCACTTGTCATGGCCCTGTATGGAGGTCATGAAGGCGTAAGCTGGCCACTGTTGAGCCAACGAAATATGCGTCTGACTACACAATTATGGGCGCTTGACATAATGGCAACCTTAATTACCCTATCTCAGTAACTAATTAGAAAATAGCAAATTAGTTAGTAGGCTATGCAGCCGGGCTCTAGGCGAGAGCACCGAGCACCGGTGTGCACCCCAAAATTAACCCCTTGAAGGCGACTCTGCTACCCGCAAGCCGCCTACTGGAGGCAAACTAACGCAGGCTTAGGCAATCGCGCCCTAGGCGAGAGCACCCGAGCACGACGCCCCTGCAAAACGATAAATGAAGTACGCAACTGGCCTAGGCGACACAGCACCCAAGCAGCAGTGCAGCAAAGCTAGCAAATACCGCGGCGGCGGCTACTGCCCACGCCGCTCACTGATAATCAAAGTAAGCACCCGGCCCCGGCGAACTCACCACCCGAGCACAGCGCAACAGCTAGCAGAATAAATTAGAACTTACCGTGGCGGCGCTATCCCAGCCGCTCACTGGCAACTAATCAAGTAGCAACTGGCCTAGGCGACACAGCACCCAAGCAGCAGTGCAGCAAAGCTAGCAAAAAGAAATTAGAATTTACCGTGGCGGCGTTAAGCCCAGCCGCTCACTGGCAACTAATCAAGTAGCAACTGGCCTAGGCGACACAGCACCCAAGCAGCAGTGCAGCAAAGCTAGCAAAAAGAAATTAGAACTTACCGTGGCGGCGCTAACCCCAGCCGCTCACTGGCAACTAATCAGCTTCCACAGCTGCGTCCTGTAGTCTCGGGGCGGCAGTGGCGAAGTGGGTAGGGAGCTCGCCTCTGGTGTGCAGGGTCGGAGGTTCGATCCCCCGTCTCCCCGCCACATGTCGAAGTGTCCCTGGGCAAGACACTGAACCCCAAATTGCTCCCGATAGTTAGCTTAGTTAGCTTAGCACCGTAGTGCTAAAGCCTACCCTGCGTGGTAGCTGCTGCTATCGGTGTAAGAATGTGTGTGTGACTGGGTGAATGTGTACAAAAAAAACAATGTGTAAAGCGCTCTGAGTCTGTGAATAACGGAGATATAGCGCTATACAAGTCCATTTACCATCAAGTAGCAACTGGCCTAGGCGACACAGCACCCAAGCAGCAGTGCAGTAAAGCTAGCAAAAAGAAATTAGAACTTACCGTGGCGGCGCTAACCCCAGCCGCTCACCGGCAACTAATCAAGTAGCAACTGGCCTAGGCGACACAGCACCCAAGCAGCAGTGCAGCAAAACTAGCAAAAATAAATTAGAACTTACCGTGGCGGCGTTAAGCCCAGCCGCTCACTGGCAACTAATCAAGTAGCAACTGGCCTAGGCGACACAGCACCCAAGCAACAATGCGACCTGTTGTGTAAAACTATGCTGCCCACTGGCGAGCATAATTACAGTAGGCTTTAGGCAATCGAGCTTTAGGCGAGAGCACCCAAGCAACAATGCGACCTGTTGTGTAAAACTATGCTGCCACTGGCGAGCATAATTACAGTAGGCTTTAGGCAATCGAGCTTTAGGCGAGAGCACCCAAGCAGCAATGCGACCTGTCTAATAGTACATTGGCAGTGTAACCCTGCCGCCCACTGGCGAGCAAGTTACAGTAGGTTAGGCAATCGAGCTCTGGGCGAGAGCACCCAAGCAACAACGCGACCTGTCGAGCCAATTAAAATGTGTAATCCGACACAGTTCAATTGAATTTAGTTTACTTAAGACGGGGACAGTGCAAATCAATAAACCACACGGTCATACATGGGTTAAAAAAATGCTAGAATTAGCCAATGCTATTCTCCATCTGCAGTCCCCTGGCAGTGTCAGCGGCTCTTGGTAACCCCAGCCGCCCACTGGAGAGCCAATCAACGAAGGCTATAGGCAATTGAGCCTTAGGCGAGAGCACCCAAGCAATAATGCGCCTTAATAACACAGTGACGGCAACGACGTTCACTGTCGAGCAGATTAAGTAGCCTATGCAGTCAGGCTAAGGCGTGAGCTACCGTGCAACACGGCTCTTATAACACAGCAGCACAGACACGACACCCGTGCTGTGAACTAAGCTGCCAACTGGCGCCACACTACAGCAGCCTACACACGAGCAACAGTGTGACACGGCTAAAATAACGCGGTGAAGGCGATTTAGGAAACTAATTCGTCCACCGGCGAGCAATACAGCAGCATACAGTGTATACAACAGCATACTAGTGTGTGGCACGGCTCACCCACTGGTACAGCAAAAGAAGTAAACTATGCAACGCAAGGCTTAGGTGAGAGCACACGCTTGGTGCGACACAGCTCACTACAACAGTGAAAGAGACTTCTGACCGAAGCCGCCCACCTGACGAGCAAATTGAGTAGCCTATCAAGCCGCTCGCTGTCGATTAAATCAAGTAAGCACCGGTCGGGGCGAACGTAGCACCCGATCAACAGTGCAACAATGCTAGAAAGACAATACCTTCGAGCATACAATTAGCAACCGGCTTAGCGAAACACACAAGCAACGGTGCGAACGAAGAATAACACGGCGACTGTGAACCCAGCCGCCGCCTGATCTAATCAAAGCAAGGTGGAAAGGTGATATTAGCTTCCGCGGTAGCCCCGGGCTACGCGTAGCCTTCACACTACTCACCCTGACCGGCCGTAGCCAAGTCTAACGAATTGCTGTCGCAGCCCTTGGTGGTCGAAGTCAAATCGAAGCACCAACCCTCAGGGTACGAGCTTGCGACAAGCTAGTGGTATATTAGCACACAACAATGTGTGCGACCTGCTCCGCGAGAAAATAGAGGAACAGAACCTCTGGTGACTTCCGGAATATATAGACATTCCCGGAGTCACCCGGGTGTCACAGGTGACTTTGTTGGTATAAAGATCTCGACCTGCGCATGCGCGCAATGGAACATCCAGTGCTATAAGCACCGCCTCTGGCGGTCAGTAGGAACGAAATAGAACTTAATACCATTCAATGAAGAAAGAAACACTTAAGGCCAGGACACACCAGCCCGAAAATCGCCGTCGTTGAGTCGATAGGGGGTCGGGAGACGAATCTGTTTGGTGTGTGCCGTGACGTCGGCAGACGTAGAGGTCGTCGGGCTTGTTTTGAGCCGATTGAACATGTTCAATCGGCAGCCGACCGTCTTTCATTTGGAGCAATTTGATTGGTGGAGGGCTAGCGAATCAGTGAAGCCCGGAAGTGAGGCGGGTAGCACAAACAGCTAACAACAGCTAGCCATCGTTTTAATGTGTGTGTTCGTTTCGTTTTGAGAGTACTCACATGCATCAACCCTTGTTGACTGCTCGACACCATGCTCGACACTCTCTGCTAAAAATTGTGCTCTTATGGTCCATAAATATAAATACGTATTTCTATCTATGTTTATGCTCTAGAGAGCTGTCCCATCATTTCCGGCTTTCGTATTTTTTCGGGCCACAATACAGATTAGCGCCGCCTGCTGTTATGGAGACATTACGTCCCGCGCAAGCAACAGAGCGTACGGAAAGTCAGCAGTCAGTTTGGTGTGTTCTCTGGCCGCGACGGGAAGCCTGGAGCTTCCTGAAACGGCCGACTCTATTTTTTGCGTAGTCGGAACAAGTAGAAACAAGTCGGACGGGTGTGTGTCCTGGCCTTTAGTCGACGAAGTCCGCCGTAGATTTAGTCAACTAAAATCTGCTTATATTTAGTCGACTAAGACTAAAAGATTTCAGGTGACTAGAATAGGACTAAGACTAAATGGTGTGATATTCAAAAGACTAAGACTAAGACTAGAATATGCTGCCAAAATTAACACTGTTTGAGAGTGAGGGCTGATACACGCCCCATTAGACAGGTAATTGCCAGAGTATTCTTTCAATCTTAATTACATTGAAAGTCAATGGTCATGCCATATTGTGAGAAAGAGACAGATGTTCAATAAAAAAGTATGTTAAC
Organism: Ammodytes dubius; assembly: GCA_026122265.1. Taxonomy (NCBI): domain Eukaryota; kingdom Metazoa; phylum Chordata; class Actinopteri; order Uranoscopiformes; family Ammodytidae; genus Ammodytes; species Ammodytes dubius. The sequence goes on along the minus strand of CM047512.1, from coordinate 744,427 downwards.
CCCTTTGTGTTGTCATAAGAATACTGCATATATGAATAGAAATAGAAATTAGTTAAATTAAGAACCTGCATAATAATATGCTTCTGCTATGTGGAAGAGCCTATGCCATTAAACACAGTAACTCTGAACCTAGTATTATTATTTTTCAACTATTCAGTATAAAGTAAAGGTAATGTGCTGTTGACTCAATGGCTATAGAAGCCATTTGTGATGAAGGGACAAATGGCACAACAAATAACCTATTTTCTCTTTTGTTTTGTTGAAGGGATAAACACAGGTTGGAGCAAGAAAATACCATTCGTATGCCCTTTTCATACCTGACAGGTACCACATTTGCGGTAGTCTGCTACTACACATATTGAGAGCTAATGAATAAACTCCACTCTGTGCACTGGTCCTGCTACTTCAATTAAGCGTTGTTGTTACCAGGATGAAATACCTGTTTGGCAGAGGAACAAAGTACCACATGGCAACCTTATTCCACGGAGCAATATAAAGGGGTCGAGGGTGCTGTCAACAACTTCACTCTATAGAATAAACCAAGTTGACGACTGCCTAAAAACCTATCCTTGAAACTCAAGCACACACACAGTACAGCGCATTTGAGTCATGATTGAATTAAGAATGGGCTTTGAAACAAGGAGGATTGCAGTGAGCCCCTGAGCAAGTTGATTAAACGTAAAAGAGGCCACAGCTTTTTCATTTAGGCATTGTGGTGTCAGTCATTTCCTGAAACAAGTGAAGTGAATAGAAATCTAGTGAAAGCTGCCATGTGAAAATGGAATGCTGTGTGAATGTGTGGAGAGAGGGAGGCTTGCTTTAGTTTGGAGTGCATATTCTGGGAGCGCCCCTGAACGATAAAGGTGTAATGCGGTGAAGCTCATCTTCATTTTGACAGCTTCCCCTCCGGCGGTATTGAAATTAAGTGATGTGAGTCAATCTGGCGTGTTTCTATTTCCTGGTTCTCTACATGAAGAGGCTTCCTGATTGGCCTCATGCTGTACCAAATACCTTTTAAAGCCTGGTGATGGCCATGGACGGTGAAATAGATTGTAATTGATTGAACTAATGTGGATAGATTGAACAATAACAAAACCACACTGTGTTCAAACTTTTCACGAGGGGAACATAAAATGTATTTTTTTTTCTTTCCAAAAGTCAACTATACGAAGCAAAGAAGACAGACCCCAAAGGACTTTTGCCTATTCAAACTGGGTGATTCCGCCTGTCATTTAGCTAATCCTGATGTTCACACTCCGATGGTGGAGACTTGAGGGACAAGGAGACGGGTGATGAGAGAATGGTATGGACAAAGAGAGAGTGAGTTTGTGATGGCTGTCTATGGGACGGTCCCAGGAGGTTGTGGAGATAGTCAGGGGCTGGCTGGACCGGGCCGACCGCAAAGCTAGAAGCAATGCCTGACAAGCCGCATCGGAGCCACTGACACATCTCTAAAGTCTGAGCACTGACTGAAGTGGACACTAGGACGCAACACAGCACCAATCTCCAACACACAGTAGCCCAGTTTTTAACTGTGTCCTTGCACCACATTTGTGATTTTTTTTGTTTCAAGTTTCTATCTTCATTATATATTTTCTTCTTCTATATTGCATTGTTGAGAGGAGCCTGAGACTTAAGCATTTCATTACCAATGACTGCTGCTGTAATGATCGCGCATCTGACAATAAACCCTCTTGGATCTTGAATCCAGACAGGGCCATTGGAATGCCATTACTATCTTTACTCCAAGACACTCCTGCTCAAAACTTATCATGACATGGATCATGTAACATTCTATGCAACAATGAACTGACCCGGGGGGTGGTGTGATACTAATCTCTCTCAGTACACTGCAAAGGGCCTGAGCCAGCACCAGATAAAACACACAAGATAATGTAATTGGGAAGATGATGTGTGATTGTGATGGATGAGGTAAGTTTTGTTGCACCGTTTATTTTATTTTACAAATTTTACATAGTGGACCTTTAAAGGTGCCCTTTTCACATATTTTCTCTCCAGGTTATTCTTAGTATTGAATTATATCATCATGAATCAAAACCAAATTATTTTGAGCAACCTGGAACCAAACATAAGACTAAAATATGTAGTAAAACAGTAACATTTCAGGAAGCGTTCTAACTTCAAACAGTGTTCCATGGATCCATGTTTCCTGTGAGGACCGTTTGTTTATTCAGCTATGCGAATATACCTTCATATTAACTTCTCTGACAGACCCAAAGTTACGTTGTGCACCTTAAGTAGAAAAAGTAATACTAAAATATAGAAATACTGTACTCTGCTCCGTAACAATTAAAACTTGTGCACTAAAATGTTTACCTAGGGTAAAAATTATTAGGATGAAATTATCCTAATACTAAAGACTAATACATGTAGGGGAGAACGGGGTAATTTGTCACATGGGTTGGATGTCACATTCGTTATATCTCGCCACCAGAGCGCGCTAGCTCTGAAATGTTGATATAAAAAAGGTCCAGAATTGGGATCAGAGGTCACATACATAGACTCCCTTGGAGTTAGACTGCTGCATTTCAGGTGAGAGGATGTTTTGTGTTTTTCATGTCAAATTCAAAATATTTTACTTCTCAGTATTTTTCTTCTAGGCTTTTACACAATGGGTTTATAACAAAACACTTGTTACCCTCTGAAAGTGTGAAGGGTAAACTATAGTTTAGATTGTGGTTAGCAAGCTAATTAGTTGTCAGATGGTTGTTGGCCTTGATGCTAGCAAGAAATTCAAGTTGGGGTTGGTCGTCAAATTTTTTGGGGGGTTGGTTGTCACATGTTATCTCAAGGCTGCAGCCAGAAAAGGAACCCAATAACGAAATAAATTGTCAAGCTGTATCCTCACTGACACCCCAGAGAAGGAAAGAATAGAGCAGGAAAAGGCAGCTAGCAAGCAAAAGAAAAAAGGGCAACAAAATCAAAACAACCCAGTGCATCCCAAACTAGACCAGCTGCCAAGGCTACAGTAAGTTATGTAGGCCTATTTGTCAACTTGACAATGCAATTAAACATTCAAATTTGGTTCTGCCTCCTTGCCTTCTTTTTAAGATTTTTCCCATTAAGATAACATTGTGACAAACAACCCCATAGTGTAAGACAACCGGCCCCTTGATGGGGTTGGTTGTCACAATGTGTCAGAGTGTCTTTGATGGTAAATTACTTCTTCATTACAATAAGTTGGAAAAAAAGAGAGACACACATTTCTAGCCAATACCTTAAGCTTCAATTTAATGTAGGAATGGCTATTGACAGATGTTTTGGTGATGAGCAATTCTCACTAGAGTAAAAAGTGTGCCTACTTACCCCGTTCTCCCCTACTCATTATGCATAGGGGTTTATTTCAGAATAAAGAAAAATAGATTATTGGATTATAATTATTCATGTATCACTATATATATTAGGGCTGTCAAGCAATTAAAAAAATGTATAATTAATTACAGGCTCTGTGATTAATTAATCTAAATTATCGCATACTTATGTGACACTTTTATGCCTGTTTATAAACAACTGTAGGCCTATAGGCTACCGTTCGTCTCTCTCTCCTCTCTCTCTCTCTCTCTCTCTCTCTCTCTCTCTCTCTCGTAACTTCTGTCTCTTCCCCTCAGCCAGGCTTCTACATTAAATACATTTAGGAACTAGGCTACTAGCGCCGAAAAAAAACAAGCAGGCTAAATGACGCGCACACACACACACACACAAAGGAGGAAAATAAACAGGCATATGCTAGGAAGAGTGAGAGGGGGCTGGTGTCCGTTTGGAGCATATTATGCAATGAATTTGTTTTGATTAATTTACAGTAATTGGCGCTGAGTATTTGTTATTTAAGTTTTGGGGTTGCAAAAGATTCACCTTTTTATATCCAGGTCTTTGTTTTGTAAAAAGTTCCTGTACAAACAAAAGTGAGCTTTTCAGAAATAGAAATAGAAAGCTTTAATTCTACACAGTAGAATGAGATTCAGAGAGCAGCTCCTTAAAAGTGCATACAGTTATCACAGTATCACAATAAAATAAAATAAGTTTTAAATACACACTAAAGAACAAAAACATAGAAGGATCGAGGGGATATGTCTGATGGTGCAGTGGTCAGTGGAAATATATGTGTCAGTGCAGTTGTATTAGTGCAAATTGGAGTTCAATATGGTGACAGCTTTTTGTGGTTGCTGCAGAGAGCTTAGTCTGTGCCTGTCAGTGTGTGAAGTCCAGACTAGATCCTTATTGGGCCAATGTATCCTCCTCCCAAATGCTCTACTAAGTCTTTGAGAAGATTCAAGATTCAGCTTTATTTTGTCATTGTATGTTACAGAACAACGATAATCTGTTTACAGTTATACCCCGCCAAGAGACATACAAGGACAGTAACCAAACATGGGAGACAGGAGGGATAAACTGAAGAGTCGTCAAGCGTGTGCTGCGCCCCTTATAAGAAGGAAAGGATAAACAGGGGGAAAGACAGGGGGAAAAAAGGCCATTCTCGGACTACGCCCCGTTGTGGGAGCGCAGTGTGGGACTAGTAAAAAACCACCTAAGCACAACAAGCAAGCATCAGAAAATCACCTGTATTGTTATTTTTGGTTATTGTTTGGTTTCTTTTTATATAATATGTCAGAGAAAGTTTGGTTTAACCAGCACAGTGCAAATTGCTCTCAGTCACTTTGCACAACTCCTCTTCCACCTGGTATCCCTGTGCTTCAATCTCTGGAAACATCTTTTCTGAGATGGGGATTGCGCTGGGAGATTCATTCTGGCCTGGAATTGCACACATCACCGCAATATTGAATCTAACCAAGTCAGACTGCAGCAAAAGGACATTTGGACTGCGGTGAAATTGGATATTCTAGTAGTTCAATAAGTTTGAGGCGGCCAGGACTGGATGGAAGAGGCAACAGTGAAAGTTGTCCAAAGTCTGAAACGGTTTTAAATAAAAACAACACATCTAAAAGCTTTGAAAACTGCTGATCAGTACGGGCAATGAAGCCTGTTAGGTGGGTGCTGAAATGCCCCTTAAGAACAAACAAGTCCAGCTGCTTTTCATTCAGTATTTAGACCAGTCCTATGAGCTGGATGATTATGAATATCACACATTATTGCCATCCCACTGTTTCCTCGACTTTACCTCCTCCCATTGGGTGAAGATCAGCTCTCCTCCTCCGCAGCAGCAGTTTCTAAGTAGAGCAATTGTTTGTTAGAAAAAGGTCAGCACTGTTAATTAAACACCTCCATAGGATGAATGTCCCTGTGAGATTGGAGATGGTTCTCATAAACTGTGTGGCAACAGAATGGACCAGTTTGGATCTTTTAATAATGTGTCATTATTGTTCTTTGAAGCATGCTCTCTGAAACATAACCATTTGAGCGGGATCATTTCCAGCTTACGCAGGGAGAAATCTCAAGTCTATAAGGCATGAAAGTATACGAGGCGCCCTGAGACAGAGGAGCTTTAATAGAAAAGAGAATATGAAGTTATTTTGAGTTATTTTTGCCCTTCGTTTGAATTGCATTTGCTCAAGAGACTTAAAGCTCCCATATTATACACTTTTCGGTTCTATTATACACCATATTATATGGTCTTAGTGGTCCCTAATACGTTTTTCTTTAATTGTTTGCTGAAAAAAACTTTCAGATAATTTATTGTACTATGCTGATGTTCAGCTAATCTCACAATGGCCTATTTTTTTAAAAAGAGTTGCAGGTCCCCTCGTAAATATACAATCTTTGAGCTCCCCCCGCCCCCTGTCCGGAAGCGAAGCCAGATACGCCTCGCCCTCTGTCTGTCAGGGCCGTGGACCAATAAGAAATAGGGGTGTGGGCTGCACAGTGGAAGCTTCTGGCTTTACGGTTTGTGAGGTCAGAAAAGGGGATAATTCTGACTGGAGTGTTTTTGGGGGGAGGGGTGGGGGTTTCAGAAAAGGGGAGAGTGAGAAAAGGAGAGATTGTTATTTTTTTTGATATTTTGGCAGTCTCTAGGCACACCGTGGACGCATGGATATGTTAGAACACATTTAAAAAGTGCATTTAGCATAATATGGGACCTTTAAAATAATTCAAGCATTGAATTCAGCTTCGTATCTCTTGATGGACAGGCCCATTACAATTACAGGCCATGTATTTTATTGTGATTCCAAATTCAAGCGAGAGAGAGAGAGAGAGAGAGAGAGAGAGAGAGAGAGAGAGAGAGAGAGAGAGAGAGAGAGAGAGAGAAAAGATAGAGAGAAAAAAAGGGGAAATTCTCTACAAGTATCAGTTAAACATGTTTAAAAATTGATTGGTGAGCTGTCAGAAATGATTCTTATTCACATGAAGTCTCGGCTGCCAATCACTTCAGGATCACCACATAAGGCTACACATGAGAGAAGAGGAAACACACCTCCCACGTCACTAATCAGAGCCCAGATCTACTGAAAAGAGCAAAATCACTTTGATGAGATATTTAAAAACTTCTGATTGTGATAATTTGAGAAGATTACACACCCCCCTAAACAAAAAAGCCAGATTGCATTACCATCATATGTGGTGTTGTCCAAAGTTCTTCTGGTGCATAATGACCACTGATTTATGGGGTGATGCATCAGCATAATAGCCAGATATCTTTTTCAACTGCATGTTATACAAGCACACAATTTAATATGATTTAATGGAATGCAAGATAAAACACTTGATCAAAGAAGATGCATTGCACTGTTGCGCTAATGGAATATGTAATTGAATCCTGAAATGTGGAACAGTATCTTGAGAGTGCACTTATACCAGGAGCTGAGTGTGCTATGGTTGATTTTATTTGTTTGCTCTCAGAGTGATGGTGAGGCTGTGCTGTGCAGCTTGATGGACGTTGAGAGGTGCTTGGCTGTGGCCTATACTGTAGTGGCTGATCTGTCCAGGATCAATAGCAGCTAATTATAAGCAACATTGATCCAGAAGGGTGGCTAATTTACAGGCTGAGCCCATGGGTCCCGCTCCATACAGAGCCAGTAGTGAAGGGACTCCCGATCCCAGCCCTATGGCCCTTCCTAACATCTCACTTAGAGCAGCTCATTATCGCAGAGGAGCAACTGGTGAGATGACTTTAAAGGTCACATATTATGCTAAATGCACTTTTTAAATGTGTTCTAACATATCCATGGGTCCACGGTGTGCCTAGAGACTGCCAAAATATAAAAAAAATAACAATCTCTCCTTTTCTCACTCTCCCCCTTTCTGAAACCCCCACCCCTCCCACCCAATATACTCGAGTCAGAATTCTCGCCGACTATTACGTCACAGTCGGCACAGCCACATCCCCATATTTTCTTTATATGTCCATGCTTCCCCCCACATTAGTAACCAGAAACGTCCACCGTATGATAACCCCACCCCCCCATTTCTTATTGGTCCACGGCCCCGAAAATTTTCCGAGCGACAGCCATGTTGCTTTCCCCGTTAAGCGACAAGATGCCCATAGTACAGCCTGAATGTTACATACACCAACACAGAATGCTTTTGCTCATACTCCACTAATTTATCTTAACCACAGTAGTCTATTAATGCCTCGTTTTTAATAACACAACGGATAGGAAGCTACTTGAGCTTTTTTTTTTAAACGGTGAAACTTAAATAATAGTTTTTATTGGTATTTTTGACTGCCTGGTGTATAGCTATTAGCTTTGGGACAAGCAACCAGCTTTTGCTCATAACACGCTGTTTATATTCCCCACAGCAGTCTGACAAAGCCTCGTTTTTAGCGAGACAAAGCATAGGAAGGTAATAGAGTCGAAGTCTAGCTTTGAAGCTAAATTTTCACTGATTTTCAACCTCTAGTCGGTAGAAAGTTTATAGTGACATAGGTAGTACATACAGTAGGAGTAGGCAAGTAATTATGACAGATGTTTTTTGACACATGTAACGTTTGAGTGTGTTATCATTACTTGTGGTGTGCACTTTATGTGGCAGAGGGGAAGTTTGGTGGATTGGTAGGGTCAATGAGGAGTTGTAAAGGATCTCCTGAGCTGCAAGGTTTGTGTGTTTTGGCTTATTTATTAATCAAACATAGATGTAAAACAGCAATGTTGTCCGTCAGTCCATCTTGATTGTCTCCCACAAACACTCTCACACTTGTTGCTGGTTTGCTGAAGTCAGTGTACAGCCGGCCGTGTCCCAACACACTGTGGGGCAGGAACACACCAACTCTCTTGTTCTCCTGTCCTACAGAAGACACAGGGTCAGGTTATTACTAATCAAAAGAAAGTGAAATGTGAAAATGTGCATATGCAAGATGTATAGTATCTCACCTTTATTGATTGTGACAGCAAAGGCCAGGTGAAAGGGGAACCCCCTCTGGACCACAGTGAACGGGAACTTCTGGGCTTGGTCATGGAGAGGTGTCCTTGGCAGGAAGACCCAGAATCCCTTGTTAAGGCCCCACTGTCCACTGCCCTATCCAACATAAGCACAACCATGAGTCAGTATCAGCAGCCTGACAGGACAACCTGCCTTCTTTGTATTGTGTCATCAGTGTTTTGTTGTATAAGGTTTGGAACTGGCTCCAGGGTAAGATTGTCTCCTACTGGCAACTGGTTCAATCAATGCCTGTGTTGTAGGAGGATGTACATGTAACATTTTTTAGACATCCAAATTGTTCTATCATTGTCCTTGACTACTAAGCCAGTTATAAAACATAAACATGCAGAGGGGCAGAGCAGCAAATCCTGGCCCCCGCATAAGCAGTTTCTGTGGGCCCTGGTTCTCCTGTGATCCATGTTGAACACTTGCATTGTGTTAAAAATAATTAAGCATATAACTGTTCACATGAAATTGTAAAGTTAATCATAGTCACCACTAAGAACTGTTCATACCAAGTTTAAAAGTTATCTTAATCAGTTATATGCTGTTAACTCTCTACAGTTGGAATGAAGCCCACATACACTCTCTCCACATGCGTACAATATCGTAACTTTGGTTAAATGAGGTTTTGTGTCCATGGACTTAATTAAATAACCTGTATTTGATAGGCTTCAAGATTCAAGATTCAAGATTAATTTTATTGTCATTTCAAATGAAACGAAATGCCGTTTCTCACTAGTTCATCATACAGTGTTTAAAAAATAATAATAATAATAAATAATTAAAAATGATCAGACTCTCATATAAAACAACAATCAAACACAGACATATCAATAAAAACAGACATCAGTCTGAATAAAGTGCTGAATTCAGGATTCTGAGTTCAGGAGTGACCTTGACAGTTTCCTGGCTGTCAGTCTGTAGTACCCAAGTTAATGGTGGTGGGGGGGTGTTTGTGTGTGTGTGTGTGTGTGTGTGTGTGTGTGTGTGTGTGTGTGTGTGTGTGTGTGTGTGTGTGTGTGTGTGTGTGTGTGTGTGTGTGTGTGTGTGTGTGTGTGTGTGTGTGTGTGTGTGTGTGTGTGAGTGAGGGGGAGGGGGCACAGTCCATTCAGGAGCCTTGTGGGAAAAAGCTGCTCAGCATCCTGCTGGATCTGCAGGGGATGCTCCTGTATCTCCTCCCTGATGGCAGGAGGGAGAACAGGCTGTGTGAGGGGTGGTGAATGTCCTTAATGATGGCGGTGGCTCTGCGGGTGCAGCGTTGCTGGTAGGCCACCATCAGCAGAGGGAGAGGGACACCAATGATCCTGCTGGCCGTCTTCACTATCCTGTTTAGCTGCTGTTGTTCATAGGACTTGCTGCTCCCGAACCAGGAAGTGAAGCTGTAGGTGAGGATGCTCTCTATGGTGCCCCTGTAGAAGGTGGTGAGATGAGGGGGGGGGACCAGCTTTCCTGAGTCTCCGGAGGGAGTGGAGCCGCTGCTGGGCTTTTTTAAATAATAGTTCACTGCGGAGAAACAAGCAGGCCTAATAAGTGTCATAAATAAATCAAAGTTGGGTGAATCAAAGTTGGCTACTCCTGCATCAAGGGGGGGAAGTGGACACAGCATTCACTATTCAGAAAGAAAATGAAAAATGTTGTCACCCAACTTTGATTTATCTATGACACTTATTAGACCTGCTTGTTTCTCTGCAGTGAACTATTATTCACACTCTAGGCCTATACAAACACCTTTGGAACTTTTCTTTCATTCATTCAACATGTAGTAGCCTATACATATTTGTAAAACTAAAGGCTGATATAATTAGGTTCTTGGGAATATTGTGGAAGTATTCCTCCACTGCTTATTCAGACATGTGGACTCACTTAAAAAAGCTTCAAATACAAGGGGGGCTCAGCTGAGAAGCTTCTCATTGCAGTGCCTGTTGGCTGCCTGTGACCCTGAAACACTAGCGTTGGCGGGCTGACATGCTAAAAGTCAAATCACATTTTGCCGGCTAAATGCTTTGGCAGCGGAGGAGTCTGAGGGAGGGGGGATATGTACTGTAGTGCTACTGGCACGACAGGAGTAATACAAATGACCAAGGCTGGAGGAGGACAGTCATTAGATAATAAAAGTTAAGCAGCAAAGTGAAGCCTATAGGTAGAACCTCTTACCTGAGAGAGTGTGGCTGGGCTGTTATCTTACTTTTGCTGCGTATGCAAGAGTGATCAGCCAGCATGTCCTCATGTGGCAGGTAAACACATGCACCGAGGTACTCACGTGCACTGTGTGCATTGTATACAGTCCCCTCCAAAAGTATTGGAACAGTGAGAACATTTGGGTTTGACACCAAAAGATGAATATGAGACAATAGATCAACATTTCAGCTTTCATGTCAAGGTATTTACATCTGGATTTGATCACAACTGAGAAGAAAGAAAGCATTTGTAAGGAACAGCACATTTTTAGTTGAGCAAAGGAATTGGAATAGATAGTCTCAAAATAAGTTGAGAAAGTGAATAATACTTAATATTTTGTTGCAAATCCTTCGCTTGCAATAACTCCATCAAGCCTGTGATCTATTGACCTCACAAAACTTTTGCATTCTTCTTTTGTGATGCTTTTCCAGGCTTTCACCGCAGCCTCTTTCAGTTGTTTGTTTTGGGTGGTTACTCTCTTCAGTCTCCTCTTTAGCAGGTAAAATGCATGCTCTATAGGGTCTGGAGATTGACTTGGCCAGTCTAAAACCATTTACTTCTTGCCCCCGATTAACTTCTTTGTTGGACACAGCAAATCAAGGTGTAATGCACAGATGAGATGATTAACGTGTCACATAGTCATGTGAGGTAACTAAAAATCAAGTTTCCATAATTGAACTTATAAATCCATGTTTCTAAATACAATGCACTATTTTAAACAGGGAAAGTGCCACTGTTTCTAACAGAATAATATATTTTGCTTTTAACAACTATCATTTTTTTTTTACAATTATGTTTCTCCATAGTGTTAATCTACTGCAAATAATGTGTGTCTGTTTGTTAGTGCCATATTGATTAAACTGTCTCACTTGATCTGACTACAAATAGAGCTGAATGCCTGCATTACCCAAACCCATTCCATCAAATCAGTGTCAACACATCATTTTCTACCATGTCCTTAAAATAAATGCTATTTCAGAGCTCATCATTCAAACCATCTGGATGGAAAGTACAGAGGTAACATAATCTTTCTGTCGCAGTATGCATGTTTTGGCTTGTGTGTCTGCAACATCAAGGCCACCATCCACATCCTCTGCCCTCCTGCAAGCTTTGATCTGACATTTGAATGTTGCACCTTCTGTTCTTTCATGGCTGTGTCGTCACACCCCTTAATCTGTGCTGCAAAAGCCTTTGGGATGTTTTGGTATAACTTTGCTCCAGCCGTTTTGTAATAAAGGGGACCCGAGCTCACTGACCCACCCTGACCCCATCTGAGGTGCACAAATACAGGATGACAAAATAGTGTCAAATATGTGGAGCTCAAAAACCCCTGCTCAGCCCCCACACAGGGCAGACGTGAGCATTCTTTACAGTGTCTGTCCTTCAGCTGGGTGACCTCTGCTTACAATAGTAGTCGGCTCAGACTCAGTTTTTTTTACCATTCTATCTTAGCCCTTTCAAGACTAATCAACTCCACAAGATTGCTTCGCTTCTCTTACAGATTGAGCCTTTTCACTCACACACCTACTGTATCCCTTTGCACTCCTGTTTTTTATCCGTCTCACCCCATTACCATTGCGTGCTCCAATTGTCGGATCACCCCAGGCTCTCCTTAAAAGTCCACATTCTCTGTCTTTGAATCAGCTGATGGGGGAGCAGGGGATGTAATTGCTTTTTGTACTGTGGTCTGGTGGTCATCTAATGACATTGATAAGCACATGTATGCACACATACTCACAAACAGGCCTAAAAGTATCCTCTCAGATACACACAGATAAACATAGGCATCAACATAACAACATTATATTCCGCAGAAAGTGTTTTCTTTATTTTAGTCAAAGCTTGAGTGTCTCTCATACTGCCGGGCTAGATGTAAGCAGAATGTGTCCGTACTGATAGCCTGTGATGGATATGCATTATACTGTACCTCAAATGGTCTACATAAAATAGTTATTAGTATACAGGTAGGGATATTGGAACTGGAAAATGAGAAAACAACAACCATTGTGTAGACCTTCTGATTTTGAATTGTTCCTAAACTTCAACCAAAAAAACACATAGGCCTAATCATTTTCACTTTTGAACAGGGTAAAAGGGAAGAGTTCTATTTTATTAGTTAGGTCAAAAATACTGTGTATGAGGCCATGGGATTGTTCACAGCTCAGGAGAGTTAGGGTGAGAGCAAGGTCAAATCATTCTTATTAAACCCTCCAGAGGTGAGTACAGGCAGGGACAATGATGAAAGCTTTCAGAATGCACCTGCTACACACAGCACAACCTTGTGCAGTGTGTAGTTAATTACAATACACGGTCGCACATAAAGTTGGAGGAAAATATTTTTGACCTCTTCTCATGAAATGATTGTGACAATGTGAATTATTCCCATAGATAGTATATTAAATGGATGTAGCATCCGGGCTGACCTCAGTTATTTCAACTGCATCCAATCGTCCTGGCCTATGCGCATCGCCATCTTGTCAGATTTTTAATCCGCCTCATTTCCTCTTACTGAAAAAGGGGATTGACGCCCATCTAGCTGACGTATACCTCCGAGGCGAAGTGAGGGCTATTGTACATTTTAACCTACAATAGAATAAAAACTAGCCTGGTACACAAAAAATCACCCCCCTCAGTGTTGACATGGAGATATGACCTAAACATACAGACTAGAATGTTTTTTAGTAGCAGGCCTTAAATAGGTTTATTAATGCTGTGAAAACGGCCTATTTAACATGGGAGTTAATAAGAAATTGCTCTGTTTTGATACCTGCCCTAAGTGGCCACTCGGGGGAACTTATCTCTATATCTATCAAACATATCACAGTGAAAATTAAACCACAATTAACCTTTACGGACAGTGTATAAACTTTATCTATCAAGAATAATTCACATTATCACTAAATGAGAAGAGGTCAAAAATATTTAATTTCAACTTTATGGGCGACCGTGTAGTACAATTATACAACTTGAACAACTGACATTTTATTTCAAGTCTTTTGCTGTTCCCTTAACACACGTGATGAGTCATCCACACACAGGATTGACAGGAAAAAGCATCACAGTAGAGGTAAGACATTTGAGATTTAAATTATGTGCGCTAGGGCACACTTCATAATAATCAATTTAACCATTTGCAGTGAAATAATTTGACAAAATTTAAAGACTCAACAACCACAAAATATTTCCCCATATAAGTAACAATTTTTCCAAAAATATATTCAAGCATTCTGCCTACCTGCATATTGAGGGCTTGGAGCAAAAGGGGCGTAAATTATATATTTGTTGAAAAATGACTTTTATATATCCTTTTAAAGGTCTTAATAACTTCACTATACACTTTACTTTTTGAGATAAAGGCTGAAAACATAAAGGCGTAAGTGTAAGTCATGTGCATTATACATTGGCTAAGAGCTGACAATATGGAGGAATTGCAGAAAAGCACAACATTTATACTACAGAAAAAGTGTTATCAAATATTTTTGGAGAATTTGATATACCTTAAAATTAAGGGGAGAATATGGACACTAAAATAAACACTTTATTTTAGTTTTTGTAATATAATTTTTTTTAATTATTAAAAAAAAAAAAAAAAAATCCTTGAAGTTTAATTTCTATTAAAGTAGAGATTACCTCGGGGCGCTCCGGTGGCGTAGTGGATAGAGCGCTTACCATATTGGCTCAGGCCTCGTTGCAGTGGTCACGAGTTCGAGTTGGACCTATGGACTTTTACTGCAGGTCATCCCCCCTCTCTATCTGTCTCCCCATTTCTAGTTAAAGAGGGCCTATTATACTACTTTTCTGGTCTTAATTTCTTGTTTTACACTGCTATAGAGCAATCTGACACGAATCACATCACAAAAAACTATGTAGATTTTCGGGAAGCAAGGCCACCCCCCCCCCCTGACAACTCACGGCGCCCCACCATTTGAGAAGCACTGATATACAGTATGAATACCATAAATATTACTGTGTACAACTCCTGCTGGATTGACCCTTTCTTGTTGACCACAGGAATGAGTTTAACCTGCATTGCTGTGTCAGAAATGGTTGAAATAACCTGTGACATCACATATTTTTTGTTTCCAAGACCGATTTTCCAACTGGGGTATTAAATGACTGGATGTGGAAACTATCATGCTCATTGAGTGGACCATTTACGATCCTCCACAGCACAGCACATTTTACAGCTTCTAACATGCATGTTAACAGATAGACTATGTTCCATATCTGAGCCAATTCTTTCCATCGTCTCATCAGAAGTGCTTTTTTGTGGTGATCGTATAGAGTACTGTTTGTCCCCACTCATATCCCTTATTTCCTTAGAAAACATCTCCTTCCACACGAATGAGGACGCCATTTGCCCGGAGCGCCATTTCGGCAGGAGGAGCTCTGGACAATGGAGGACATTTCCATATGAAAAGATGGGAGAAAGAGAAGGAGCAAGAAGGAGCTGTAGAGTGGTGTGCGCTTCATCTGTGTTACTATGGGGATCAATTGTGATGCCCTCTCCAGGACTCTAATTGGCTGAAGAGGGGTTCCATTTGGGTCATACAAGTCCCACTCACTCCTTCTTCCTGTTCCATCTAGCCACTTCACTGTCCTAGTCACATAAGAAATGGAGTTCTTGGATTTATAAAAAGAAGTCCTTTATTATTTTTATTCATCCACAGATCCACACTCTACTGTATGTCCGCCTTTATTTTGCATTGCATTTTTGATACAACTTAGAAGTTGTGTCAACTAAACTAAAATTTTGTCCCTGAACAAGTAAGCGAACAGAGTGTATAACCCGGGGCAAAAAGTCGATCAACATGTTTTACTAAGACACAGGTCAATAGTACAAAAGGCATTGAGATAAAATGTGTGATGATACAATCATTCTTTTGTTTCTCCCTTTAATTCATTTACACCTCCCACGTGCCGAGACACACACACACTGCAATTATATTCACAAAAGGTTATTTCACAGAATCCGCTCACATAGCCCTTTCTGTTATCAGGATGAACTGCTGATGTGCCTCAGTGCGGAAGACAAATGTGCAAAGTCAGACAGCGCTCCTGTCGTCTCCAAAAGAATGCCCTCAGTCAGAGGAATGTGCTTATCTCTGATGCATTCTCTACCAGTTCAGTGCTGACAAAGAAGTGCAACTTTAAACTGACACGTGTCAGAACTTCACAGAGAAACTGTGAACATGTTGACATCTCCCTACTGAGAGACCTTTTTATCATGTTAAAGGGATAGTATTTTAGAAGTTGGGCTCAAGAGGTACACATGCATAGTTAGTCTGTTACCTTATGGAGATGGTAATCAGTGCAGTCAGTATAAAGAGTTTGATGGAGACGTACCTGTAGATGTCAGCATTGCACTGTTTCAGAGGGGGCCAGCAGAAAAACTTTTTTTCTCTCCACATATAAATGCTAACCTAAAAAATAAACATCTGTTCAATTGTATGCTAAATGTAGGATGTTTTCATTGCAGATTTGCAGACTGATATGCAGCACTGCACCAAGCCCGAGCTGGCGTAGTAATACATGGCTGAACCATGCTGTTTGCCAGTGCAGTGCAGTATCAGTCGGTCAGTCAATCAGGACTGAAAAAACCTTCATTTAGCAAATAATTTAACTGATATTTTTTTAGGAAAGCATTTATATATTAGGAGAAAAGAAGTTTTTCTGCTGACCCCCTCTGCAACAGTACAACGCTGACTTTTGCTAAAGCCAGGTCTCCCCGAAACTCAATGGAGACTGCACTGATATTTCAAGGTAACAGACTTACCCCTGGGACACACATCCAGCGTCTAATGCGTGTCTGTGTCCGACTTTTTTTTTCAACGACCGTGTTAACACACTGCAGCTCCACACATCCAACCTCTGACGCCGGTTGGAGGCACTTCTGGAGCGACGCACCACTTCACATCAGGAGGCGGAGCCTATTTTTTCAGAGAGACGTGCGTCTCTCTCGAGTCTCTCTGCTTTAACTGATAGAGAAATACTCTGTTGAGAGTCATACCAGCAGCATTCACTGTAGTATCACGATTTCCCGGTTTGTCTCTTTCAAAATAAAACTTCCCACAAGCGGAAATGTGGGGAGAAAAAAAGGCAATGAGGAACATAGATTACTGTCGAAACTCAATATTAATCATGCATCATAAAATAACATGAAACAACTTCATATTAATGGGAATTATCTATGAAAACTCTGTGTAGAAAGACAGGGCTTTTAAAAGCAGTGCTGCAGCAGCAGCTGAAACATTCCATGTGTGGCCGAAAACAGCGAGAGAGAGAGAGAGAGAGAGAGAGAGAGAGAGAGAGAGAGAGAGAGAGAGAGAGAGAGAGAGAGAGAGAGAGAGAGAGAGAGAGAGAGAGAGAGAGAGAGAGAGAGAGAGAGATGCAGCAGTAACAGACGCAGACACGCTCCAGAGGTAGATGCAGGATGTGTGTTCCAGGCCTAACTATGCTAAGTTCTTCATACAACCCCACTTCAAATACACTGAACCAGAGGTAAATTGACTTCTACTTTGTTGGAGTGTTTTCTTTATGTTGCCCTGTCTTGTTCTAAAGGACAATATCTACAAACGTATCTATGCAATGTTTCTTTGTCTTTTTTTTAAACATTTTATTATATATTTTTTTACTTACAAGTCGTAAGTAATAAAAATAAATGTAAAAAAATAAAAATACAGGATGCTAATAGTCATAGCAACAGGAAGTTTAAACCAAAAATGCAAAAAAGGAAGACAATTGTAGAAGATGTCTCATACGCTCAGACAAAAAGAAAAGAAACTCCCACTCCTCCGCTGCTCACAATCTTTTTCATTCTGTTGGTAATTCATATACTTGACACATAAGAGAGATGCAGGTTTAAAATGTTGTCTGAAAACACATAACACACTAAACGCTTTGAAAATAGTCTAGCATAAACTGAACATCACTCATATGCTAAACATGATGCTGCAGACAGAGGAGTCTCCTCCGGCACTGAGGCAGTGTGATCTGCCTATCTAACTATCAGACTCTGTGACCTGAATACAGCGACAGGGAAACTGTCAGCACTGGTATTATTATTTTTTTTGTTGGGCTCATTTGCTAGATTCATAGGCCCTTAAGGAAAAACATAGATAGGTTCAGTTAGACACAATCTGACAAATACAATTGACCTTGGTGTAATGGCGCCATTCAGAGCAGCTTTCCTTAACCCTTGGGTATCCTTAACTTTTTAGTTACACTCAGTACCTTAGAGGACAAAAACGTCCTCTCCCTATACACTGCCATAAAAACAGTATACAGTAATATTTTTTTCTACTTTTTTTTTTTACAAACCTTTTATCCCACTTGACCTCTTTACATACATATCAAATATTTATTAATTTGTAATTGCTTTTAACCCTTTACATGCAAGCTTATGTGATGACGTGAGCCATTTTTATTTAAAAAAAACACAATAATTGAAACATTTCTCATATAATAGATGCAAAGTGGATTTTTTTGAGTGGGATAATCAGACTCTAGGATATGTTAATGATTTGCAATAAAACTGCTTTTGATACATGTTTAGTATTTGTGCAGTCACAGATGCAAATAAATAGTCACACTCAGTACCTTAGAGGACAAAAACGTCCTCTCCCTATACACTGCCATAAAAACAGTATACAGTAATATTTTTTTCTACTTTTTTTTTTACAAACCTTTTATCCCACTTGACCTCTTTACATACATATCAAATATTCATTCATTTGTAATTGCTTTTAACCCTTTACATGCAAGCTTATGTGATGACGTGAGCCATTTTTATTTAAAAAAAACACAATAACTGAAACATTTCTCATATAATAGATGCAAAGTGGATTTTTTTGAGTGGGATAATCAGACTCTAGGATGTGTTAATGATTTGCAATAAAACTGCTTTTGATACATGTTTAGTATTTGTGCAGTCACATATGCAAATAAATACTCACGCTCATCCTCTCCCTATAAACTGCCCTAAAAACATTATACAGTAATATTTTTTTCTACTTTTTTTTTTGAAAACCTTTCAACCCACTTGACCTCTTTACATATATATCAAATATTAATTCATTGTCAGTTGCTTTTGACCTTTTCATTCCAGTTTCTTTGATGATGTCAACAAAGTACTAAAGTAACAAAGTGAACCTGCGCAGCCACCTGAAAACCCACAAATTGCACCTTACAGCTGCACACATATGCATGCGCACAAAGACACACACACATACACACACAGTAATTTCACAACACACACACAGACACAACCCTAAGGTATCCATATGGATCCACACTTTCCATTAATTTCTCATATTTATTATGTTTAGGCCTGCAACTCTAAAAAATTACAAAAAAGTACAAAAATGGTTTTAGGGAGCATATTTGATCCTCAAAAAAACCAGGAGGAAATAAATGATTGAGCTAGATAGGGCTAAAAAAAGTAATTTTGGTGTCTTAAGTGTTGGATTATTGCCTAATATCATCAAATTTACATGTGTTTGTCATCATGGCTATGGTTTGAGAAAATAAAGTTTAAATTGGGCCATTTTTTCCATACACGTTTGAGTTTGGAAAGTTTGGCTGTGTGTACACAAACACACACACTATATTTTCTCAATACACACATATGCACCACACACTAGCATCCCTACCAACACACTCACACCATTTAGGTTGAATTTTTTTTTCTATTGCACTGTGGGGGGCAGGACCGACAACCTGGAAAATTGCTTGTAATTCAACCCTATGCCAAATATAGGGAAATGGTTCAAAATTGTGAAGGTGTTGAAAATGATAAATTTTGATGCTTTATGTTGAGGATGAAAGCATAAAATCATTGAAAAAAATATTTTATGCTGTAATGACAGCAGGATCAAATTGGTAAAAAAAGGCCATTTTGAATGGGAGTCAATAGGGGACAAAAACGTCCTTAAGGAGCTGAGTGTAACAAAAAAGTGTACAGCCTTTATAATAGATGGTACAAAGTTGCTGAGTAGAAATTCACAAAATATTTGAAAAAAAAAATCCCTGGCCAAAAATATTTCAGTTAACATAAGCACAGCCAAAGTTATACACAAAAAAGAGCGTAAAAAAAGTGCGAAAGGACAAAAACGTCCCCAAGAGCACCTAAGGGTTAAAGCGATTCTTACCTTTCCTGAATTTGAGAATTACAGCACATTCAAAATATCCCGCCTTCCTCCAATGCCCCACCCCCTCATTCCCCTATTGGTCCACGTCATTCCCATCCCCGGTGTTGTTTTGAAAAAACTTTATTTACACAGGCAGACATACAACAAGTGCCCCGGAGCAAGCACGTGAGTTTTGTTTACCAAAGCAATGGATTCCGATTCAGAAGCACCGGTAAGTTATATACATAAGCCTACACATATATATTTTTCAGTTCTATGGTTGTTATGCAGTGCACTATTTACTTGCTTTATTTTTTTAGTTATCATAGGCTACATTTTTTTTGCAAACACGCTAATGTTATCTAATAAAGCGGTCTCAGCTGTTCTGTTTTCAGTGTAACGTCGGTTACGGTTTTGTCTGCTAACGGCTAGCGCGTGGTTAACTTTATTACTGTTCAAAACATTATGCTTCAATGTCGAAAGCTTGAAGCTTCTATTTCTAATGCTCCGATGCTCTATTCACCAATATGAAAGCTAGCTCCAGATGAATACAACACTACCACTATTATTCCCGTATGACAAAAACCTATATAACCAGCAGCCAAATAATACAAAGCTATAAATACAGTGTGTTGTTGTTGTGATTTTGCTCTGCCTCACTAGGCTACATAATATTCAAACTTGGCAGAGACATTGGAAACACATTTTGCTATGCTTTTGATCTAGAATTTTAGCTTCATAAGCATAATTTCACAGAGATATGAGTTATAGTAAAACAATGAATATATGCAAAACATGTATTTTCAGAAAGTGTTCCTATGTCTCTATCTTCACCCTGATATTCTTATAAAGTAAAACATTTTCTGTCTTTGTTTTTACATGTTGGTGCTTCTAGGACGACAGTGCAGTAGATCCTGACTACAGCCTTGAAGTTTTCACAGAGGGAGATGATATTGAGATGATGATGATTCTCCAGGCAAAGGCACCTCAAGTAGGAGGAAGAAAGCAAGGATTGAAAGTGGAGGCAGAGGAAGCCATGGCAGGGGAATGAAAGGCAGGGGCCGTGGTTTTCCACAACGCAAAAAAAAAAAATACATCAGGCCAACAGTGTACCCTGCCCTGTGAATTATGTACATAGTACTGTCTTATTACTGTATATTTGTCATAGTTATTGACCCATATTTTTAAATTAAAAATACATGCGTTTACTCTGTTGTGTTGATTTACATCTTTGAAATTTCATTTATAGTCAATTCAAGTCAATACAGTTTAAAAATGTCAAACTGCCATTTTCTTTACTTACATCATGTTTTTCTTATGCTTTGGTTACACTATGCAGAACATCACACACGACTTATTGCTGCTCCTGCGCTTCGTTCCCACCATTACATCTGATGTGCAGAAAATCTTAATATAATATTTATTTTCCCTTGATGCCAGCACAGGAAGTGTATTCTTTGAATTTCAACTGAATGCTTACAGAATGCCCCTTAGTTTAATTTCTCCACGTATTCTGTATGAACTTCAGAATCAATTTGATTTTAATGTTTTCTTATGTTACCGAGGGAATTCAGTGATCCCAAAGACAAATATCGTACATTATGGAAACCAATGACATAAGGCAAAACTTTGAAAATATTGCTTTAGATCCAGAGTTCTCCGGTTATCCTTCCAGACAAGACGGCAGGTTTGATGCCAGGACAAGCCCTGGTTGGTGCAGGTTGTCTTCTACTTTTGCGGGAGTGGTTCACCTTGACAGAGAGTAATAAAAATCAAAATGTAACATTGGACAAAATTGCAAAGTCGGGTTACTAGCCAGCTGAAAAGATTTAACTTTATCTTCTACCGATAATGCGTTTATGGACACTTATAATCTAACAGGTTACATACAGTATAAGGAGAAGTTATGCTCCTTCTCCAATGAGAGATCAGGGTTCAACATAACTTTTTTTTCCTACTGGCCCGCCGGGCCAGTGGATCCGAGTTTTACTGGCCCCTTGTATATTTTCACTGGCCCTGCACACACTTTTTTTTCTTCATAATTTAGTGTCAATAATTATAATACCTGTATTAGAAAAATAACCAGATCTAAAGGGAATATCTATACTGTAACAGTATAGATATTCCCTTTAGATTTGGTCATTTTTCTTTTAGTTAATTATATGAAATGTTGATATGCTCATACACATAATATAAAACCAGGCAAACATATTGAATTTGAAGCCTACAACTGAAAGCATGTTGAAAGAGTGTGCCAGTATTTTAAAGTCCAGTAGTTTGATGGTTGTTTTTATTCTTGAATTTGGGCAGTTTAATGAATAGTTCACCTGCAGAAGTCATGTTCAAACATTTAAAAAAAAAATAAGAGATGAAGGTCTGATCATTCTTTGTGGTGTGGTAGGCTGTTTTTATTACTTTCTCATTTCGCATTAGGGATGTGAATGTGTCGACCGAATGACCGGTTTTCCACTTGCGCTCAAGTTGACTTTAAAAATAGTACAGAAATCCGAAAATCAGTGGGTTATGCCGTTTTTTTAATGGGAGATTTCACCGTCACGTCTGGTCGTGAGCGCGCTGCAGGAGCGTCACTTCTCCATGAAGTGTCAGCTTCACATAAGAGTCCGGTGTGGGACAATTTTTTCAAACTATTGATAAAAAAACAATGCAGTGCAAACTATGCAGCATAAGTTAAACGCTCGTCTAAGACTATGACGTTAAATCACCTTAAACACACAATGCCTTCGTCCGATCACAGCAGCGTTTCACCGTGTGATCTCGCCAGCGAGTGAGCCGCCGCGCAGATGAACTGTGGTTTGTGGCTAAAATAATAACCGGGGACATTCTCCCCGTTAGCGATTTCAATGGGAAAGACTTCCGCGATCTGATTGAATGTCTCGAGCCTGAAAACACAGTGCCAAACTGCGCGACTATAGGAACTGTACAGTGAGCGGAGTCCCTCCGTTGGTTTCTGTCTACAACCGACACAATCACCGGAGACGCATTCACAGTGTTTAAATAACGCCTCTCATTTGTATTACCATTGTTGGGGCTTGGATGCAAATACTGTAACATTACGGCGGCAGATAAAGGAAAAGTGCAGTTATCATTTTCTTCACCTCAACCTCTGCTGTGGGAAGAAAGAAAGGGGGCAAAGCAAGTCGATTGATTTGTCGACTCGCAGGCGGACGGTAGGCAGCTCTGCCAACGGAGCGAGAGTGCACCCGCTTGTTGCTCCAAAACGCCCGTGCATCGTTTGTCCACTGGCCTTTCATTAAAAAATATAATTTATATTAGGTTTATTATAGGCTATTGAGTCTTAAATAAACACTGCTTTCATTCCGACTCTCAACGCGCATTTCAATGAACCATGATATAGTCTACAAAAAGATACTGAACTGTGACTGGCCAATCAACTTTCCCTGCATATGATTTTACTGGCCCCGGGCCATCGGGCTATACGTTATGTTGAACCCTGGAGATGTTATTACAAAAGACAGTAGGTGTCAATCACATGTCGACTCACCACGACCTCTGCTGCGTTGAGTCTCCAATATTTGTTCCGTTAATGGTGCAGGGACACCACTGAGAGTCCCAAGTCGTCGGGGGTCATCTGGTCTCATCGTTCTTTTCCGAGGCATGCCCTTCCCTGCCGCCAACCGGTCCAACTTGCAGCGTATGATGGCACACTGGAGGTCTTTTATGTACTCATAACTCTTCTTGGCCTTCTTTATGTACAGACAGTAGCCACCGCTTTTTTGTTGAACATTTTGTGGTAGCTGACAGAGGACACAAAAAGTACTGTTAATAACAAATAAAAATGTGGTAAGTTGATATTAGATGGGTTTCACTTTATAAGGAGAATAATCAAAAGATATATAGACTATCAAGGAACAACATAGTATTATATAGTGTGTATTTTGAATTCCTCTAATAATAAATGTTCAAACAGACTTCAGACTTAAACTCATTGTCATTGTACCCTCAACAACTATGTCACACCCAGTGGTGAATAAAAATTCATTATGACATGAGGTGGTAGGCCCTGTCAGCGGTCTACTGACTTTTTAGAGTGCAGCATGAAGTGCTGTAAAATGAAAATTGAATACTCCACATGTTCCTACTTTATACTGTTACTTATATTACAGTTATAATCAATGTCTGATTGGCATGAAGGGGGAAAGGCTCAGACTTTCTGAAAGGGAAGTGATTGACTCAACAGGTGGGGAGGGGTCAACGCATAAGACACAAGACAATAGACAAGGCGTCGCCTGTCTGGAAGCTATAGAATAAGCTTTCATTAGATTGAAAGGAGTGCTGAGTATATGGGGGGGGGGGGGGGGGTGGGAGTGAAGGTGGGGTGACAATGTGCTGATGTAACACTGCATTTAGGAAATCAGAAAGAGAAGTCAGTGTTACGTAATTCTAAGTTTGGATGAGTGAATAAAATGTCTGTTCACTTTAAAAATATGTTATTTTTAAACATTTGATAACTGTACCTTGTTTGTATTGTGTGAAGTGAGGTCTCTGGTGAGCAGCTGTGCAAAGCCTCCACTCCATGAACAGAGAAATCCTCCTCTCTACAGATGTATACCGGAAAAAAATAATGGGCATTTTTCACAACATTAGATACGTTGCTGTTGTTACCACACAGCACATGAGTAGAGATGATTTATAGTGTTCTGGAAACATCAGTTACATTTCTCATGTTCTGATGGGGGTAGGGAAACTGTTTAGCATAAGCTCTAGGCTTGATTACACACCAATAACGTATCACTTTTAACAATTTACTTGTTCACGTCATCATCGCAAAACAACATGTGTGATCCAAGTTGATGGGCAGACGATAACATTAACAAACAAGGCTTACCGTTCTGAAATTGATTCTGCAATGGTGGACAATGCTGGCGGAGGAGGCCTCTTAAAACCACGTCTTATTGGCGTCGACGTTGTATTTCCGTAACTAAAACACAAACACACACACACACAAATATTAACGTGAGTTGGCGGGTTGTAGCAGAAAGTTAAATTATGATAAACTGTGCGTACTGAACATGGAAACAGCGACAAACACGGATATGATATCACGTAGCCTACTATGATTTACACACATGGACAGTTAGCACCCTGCTAACTGCTGCCTTCGGTGTATGAATGTGTGTGTCAATGAGCCAAAACAATTTAAAGCACACTAGTGCTGTGTGAAACGGTGAGGAAGACTGTAAGCGGAGAATATGTCTTTATTTCCAGAGCAAACTGCCTCATTAGCTGGAGCTAACGGTAGGTCCGTTAGCATTATGCTATACGTGATCCCGGTAAGTGGCTGCAACAAATGGTCAATCGTAAGGTTATATGAGGTTGTAGGTTAGGTTATGCAAAATAAAAAATACCTTTCCAGCACGAACTCCGCCACCATTTCGTCCGTTGTTAGCTCGGGCTGCTGCTTCATAAGTTCCCTCCATTTCACAAAAGCAGACCCGATGTTTATCCGAGTTTTTCCTCTTGCAGCATCAAGCTCCTTCTTTCTTGTGGCCTTTTCTGCTAAACTTGTCGTTTTTTCCTTCGGAGCGGCTGGTTCAGTACGCCGTGATCCACTTTGGCCTTCCATGTTCAGTCGCTACTCGCTACTGTCTGCCCTGCCGTAGAATCAAAACAAACCCTCTACTTGAGGACGCGCCTTGATGACGCGCGCAGAATGCGCCATACAGAAGCAGGGAAAACAGACAGGTCTGTCGGCCAATCAAATCGTTCGGGTTGTAGTTTTCACCTAATATTATGAGACTGAAATAATTGTTTCTTTTTATTCCTGGTGGGTCTACCATGCATTTTAGAGTGTAAAAACCTTATTTATACCATTTTAAAGTCATTTAAAATAAGTGTAAAAACCTTACAAAGGTAAGAATAGCTTTAAAGGTGCGAACACACCAAACGCGTTGGGTGCGGTGGCCAACGCGCCCAACGCACCTGATCTGGCGCTTGGTCATTTTGTGTCAAAAAATGGTTCAACGCGCCCAACGCTACGCAGCTAGTCTCCCTCCCGATATATTTATTCCCCTAATCAACCATGGCTGCGATCAGACCCGACCCGACACAACAGCGATCATGTCCGCACAAAAACAACAACAACACGGCCAACAATTGTGCCAAAAGACAAATAAACAGCAACTGAACGGAACAAATAGCCTTAAAACAGCATTGCAGATTCACGCCACTCGGAAATGAACACAAACAGCAAGGCAGCACCATACCAAACACATTGGTATACATAGGGTAATGTTATCTAGTGGGATAAATGGTAACATAGTTTTGTGCTCTCATAAAAAACAAATTGATCACAAATTCAAATCCACTGGGCAAATCACAATAAAAACTCATTAAAAGTTAAGGAATAAGCATACATTAAAAAACACATGTGCCATACACTTTTTTAAATGTATTATTTGAAGAGCACCTATTATGCTTTTTCATCTTTTCTGACCTATAACTGCTGTTATAATGTTATGTAGTCATGCCTAATGATACCAAAGTGTCAGATAATGACATACATGCTTGCTGTCTGGGGTGGCTGCTGTGCACAGCCTCAACACTCCGATGCCGTTCGCGTTACCCTAGTGCCTTGTAAATTATAATCTTTAGACAAGTCTGAAAAAGTAGCAAAAGTGCCGTCTTTATAAAGGTCTCTGAACACTTTAATGCCTCGATTTTGCCATAACATGTAGGAGATATTCCCAACAGGTGGGGAATAGGTGATTGTTCACTATGGGCATCAGAGTGGATGCGGAGGAAAACTTAAAATAGCGCCTAAATTAGAACCAAATCCTCAGAGTAGATAGCACAATACGTTTCTTAGTGAAACAAGAAGGGTTATTGGGTAGATGTGAGTGAAGCCGCGAGTGTAGAGGAGAAACACGACTGGGTCTCAATCTTATACCATAATAGTTAGGGAGATTGAAGCCAGTAAGTTATGTATTTGTGCTGACCAATAATATAGAAGAACATTTGGTAAGGCGAGACCACGGGAATATGGGCGGGACCCGATAAGCCTTTGGCTTCTCCTGCTTCCCTTCGGACGATAACACAAAGTAATATGTATGAATATGCAATGAAAAAATTATGTATTATGTGTAATTGTCCGGAAGAATAATAATAAATAAATAAATAAATATCGCACTGTTTAAGTTGTAAAGTTAAGGTGTTTATAGGATAGCATTCCCTTTAAAGTAGATTAACTTTATATCCTGAGAAAGAGCCAAATCTCTCCAGCAATGATAAAATTGGTGGAATAGTAGTCAGCGGGTCCGATATATAAAAAAGAAGGTCGTCAGCATAAAGAGACAATTTTATTTAGATGCCAGAACGAGGAATGCCATGAACGTGAGGGAGAGATCTTAAATCAATTGAGAGGGGCTCTGAGGCCAAAGCGAAAAGTATGGGGGAGAGGGGACAGCCCTGTCTACAGAAGGGATATGGACGCTTGGGTTAGAGTTGGGGGCATTTTAGGGATTCATTAAAAACAGAGTTGAGGAGAGGGGCTAGCTTATTAATACATTTCCTAAAAAACTCGACTGGGAATCTGTCAGGGCTGGGTGTTTTATTGTTTTGCATGGCTTTAATAGATGATTTAATTCCTTCCAAATTCAGCTCATTAGCAGTAGTGGGATTGACTTTGGGAATGTCAAGATTATGGAGGAAAGAAGTCATTTCTGCCATGTCTGATGATTATTCTGATTCGTAAAAATCCCTAAATATGTCAGTTAAAGATGTTGGGTCAGAGACAACCGCGCCAGAGGAATCTTTAATTTGTGGAACTAATCTAGAAGTAGTTTGACGTTTCAATTGATGAGCCAGGAGCCTACTCGGCTTACGGAGAACGTCCTATAAGTCGCTCAGCGTCGGTTGTTGTAAGGAGGTGCAACTCTGCCTGCAGATCATATCTGTTTCACTAAACTCTGGGATGGGTTAATAGCATTGTGTCCGTCAATATTCCTGATTTTAGCTAGGAGTTCATTTAACCTGGACTTACGTTTCATTGCGATGAGCTGAGTAAGAAATAACTTCATAAATAGGCTTTGAGCGATTCCCATAATAATGAGTAAGAGACAGAGTCATTCTTGTTAATAGTAATAAAGTCATCAATTGAGGACATGGATAAAAGCGTTGAATGCATCATCAGACAGAAGCAGAGGGTTAAACCTCCAGGGCGAGGAGAAACGAGGTTGGCCTTAAAGTTTTATATTGAGACTAAGAGGAGCATAACATCTGAAATAGTTTTAGATATAAAAATTGGTTGAGAGTACGGGGATTAGATAGCCTGGTCCTACCAGACCATCATACTTAATTTTATTTGTACAGAAGGTCTGGAACTGCTCTATTGACAAACGTTCACTCACTCGGTGGCGGGCGTCTGTTGAAGTTGTCACACCCCGGCTCCAGGGAAGGACAAGGAGGAAACCACACAAGATAATTATTTTAACCAAATTATACTTTATTTAAACAAAGTAAACTACTAAATAGTGCATGGATATCAGTAATGGGTGCTGTGTCTGTGTGGGTGAAGAATGTAGTGTATGTGTAAAGCAAAACTAACTAAGCAAAACTAACTAAGCAAAGCAAAGCAAAGCAAAGCAAAGCAAAGCAAAGCTAAACTAAACTAAGCTAAGCTAAGCTAAGCTAAGCTAAGCTAAGCAAACCAAACATCAGGCCAGGGAGAGACCCATGTGGCTGATAGCTCCAGGTTATATAGCTGCAGAGATCAGCCAGCAGGGGTGTATGCAATTAACAATTAGCTCCTGGCAACCTTCCAATCAGGAGGCGCCAGGAGCTGTCACACCCCCCTCCATAGAAACAGGGTTCAACACTTAACCTGCAAAACAAAAGTAGATACGTTAGATACGTGGAACATCCAAACATGACAACATGACATTTTATTTTCCGGCATCCCCGAGACCCAGCAACTAAGACCCTACAGCACGGGGACGAATGTTAAGCAGGAGGGTATAGCTAAGGCGATGGCGCCCGGGAAAGAGCATCAGCAGCTACCTTCTTCTGGCCTCTGATATGTTGAATATCCCGTTTCATACCAGGGGCCTATTGCATAAAACTAGGATAAGGGATTAACCTAGGATTTTTCGGTTATCCTGGCTTGCGTTAGCCATGATCCGGTTGCATAAAAGCGGAGGGACATAAGTTACCCTGGAGATTCATCCTTTACGTTTAGCCTGGTCCCGACCAGGCTAAACGTAAAGGATAAACTTATTCTGTTGCCTGACTGGCTCAGTCAGCTGAAGGTGTTTAACAGTTATTCCATGATCTTCTGTGTAATGCTTAAGTTTCAATAACCTGTTTTAAAGTACCATATACAAGACTGCATTGTCATTTAGTTAAATAGTTCTTCTTTTTTATTATTTAACCTGAACCATTTATAATTAACTTAATTATAATTACATTAAGATGAAATTATATAAATTATAATAATTTATGTGATAGTCTGTTCATATTGCGGGCTATATTTATAAAATTGATTATCGATGGTAGATGACGTTGCAAATGTGGGTCAAATAAATTCACTTTGTACTTATAACTATCGAGGTGCATCTAAAACAAAATTAAATATCTATGAAAGTTTCCTTTTTTCTGTAATTTAATTCAAAAAGTGAAACTTAAATATGTTCTAGATTCATTACACATTAAGTGAAATTAATCTAGAATAAACATACTTTTCAGAAGGTCGACATTTCTGATTGGTTGTATGCAATATTCTAATATTTTGAGATACTGGATTTTTTATTCCATGATCAATCAATCATCCAGGGCGGCAGTGGCGAAGTGGGTAGGAAGATTGCCTCTGGAGTGCAGGGTCGGAGGTTCGATTCCCCGCCTACCCGCCACATGTCGAAGTGTCCCAGGGCAAGACACTGAACCCCAAATTGCTCCGATGGTTCAGAGAGCGCCTTGCATGGCAGCTACTGCCATCGGTGTATGAGTGTGTGTATGAATGTGGTAAGATATGCAAAACGCTTTGGGGCTGAGAAAATCGGCTAGAAAAGCGCTATATAAATCCAAGAAGAAGGCCTGACATATTTCACTTTGTGTAATGAAAGTTTCACTTTTTGAATGGACTTTCCATGATATTCTTATTTTTAAATGCACCTGCAGACTGCTCACTAGTGATGGCAATTTGACTCTGAAGCTTCGATACGTGCTTTGAACCCTAGGACTACGAGCCAATAGAACCAACGCTTCGAAACTTGCTTCAAATCACGTGACATATGACGTCCGAAGCAGTAACTGCTTCACTCCCTGAATGAATCACTTACTGGTCCGCGGCTCGGTGGAGAAGCTTTGAGCAAAACAAAGAAACTGGCTCAATCCATAAGGCAGCCTACCTCAATACAAATCTTTGAGTGTCTAACCCCATCCCACATAACGTAAAGCATCGATTAGATTGGACTAGGGGATAACACACTGTCTGGGGAGTAGAGGATCGGGGTTCGAGTCCCGGCTTAGGGGGAAGGCATAGCCTAACTGCAAGTGCGATAGGCTTTTATATGCTGTTTCAATTATATCCAAGCCTACATGGACAGAAGGCTAGGCATATCCATTTAAGAACAATTTAGACATCTGTATTTAGATCAATATTTATTCGTGTAAAGATCATGATATTAAGTATTTGGGTTTGTGTGTGTGCGTCAAATCATTTTCAAAGCAGGGATACGTTGAATCCACTGCAGCCTCGAACTTCGCCAGCAGAGGTCACTGTCACTGAAGCTTCGAGTAATGAACCTATTTTCGAAACATTGGCTCAACTGGTTCAATGCTTCATAAAAGCTTCATTTGCCCATCACTACTGCTCACTGTCAACTATTTTATCATAAAACAATGCAGGGACATCAAGATTAGTTGGCAGAGATGACATCCCCTGTATAAAATGAACTGCCCCCTGACTTACGGTTTAAACTAGCAAGGCATTGTGGGAAAATGGGCCGTCTTTTACATTTTTACATCAGTAAATCTGTGTTCGATCTCTGGGTCTACTTCTGAAAGCTGTGGGCTGGCACTTAACAGAATGACTTACACCTGGCTTGACAAAGCGGCTCCTTTACATCCTGGATTGGCGTTTATGCAACTGACTAATCCGAAGTGCCCAGGCTAGACTTTGTCAAGGCTGGCTTTATCAATCATCCTGGATGTCTTTATTCCACTTTTATGCAATAGGCCCCAGGCCAGAAAAAATCCTGAAGGACCCGCCCATATGTTCCCCTCAACCCCCCTTGTCAGTGACAGGAAGTTAGCTAAACTGACCATTCCGCTTACTAAACCTTTAAGTCTAACTTGATCCCTATCACGTAAATGTATTTCCTGTAAGAATACTATGTCGGCATTTAATCTCTTCAAATTGGAAAGTACCTTTGATCGTTTAATGGGGATGTTAAGACCTCTCACACCAGCTTAAAAATCTAGTAGAGGATCCAATGTCTGAGTCTGGGCAAGTTGTATTAAAGGTGCTGTAAGCGGAATGGTTCTTTTGGCTAACTTCCTGTCAGTTACTGCAGTTAGCAGTCCCCTCGCTCGTCCCTACGTCACCACATTAATGCACTGCGGTTTTCAAGCAGCGAGTTATCTAGCATCATCTCAGATCCATAAGTGTGATAAAAACATGCTAAAAACCATCAAAACATACATTGGGAAGGAGTTTTACCTGCTCCGCCATTGTATGCGCATAAACATTCACCCATCTGTCGCTCTGGCGTGCACCGGCAGTGAGACCATGAGTGAGACGGGTGTCGGTTTGTAGCGTTCTCTCTTGTGATTGGATAATAATTTCAGGATCCCCCGAAAAGTTTATTAGCCGATTACATGCAGAGCAGCTGACTGAGAAATCGGCTTTATGAAACGTGCACATTATGAAAGTGATCACTGTATGAATAAATAGCGATTTAACACTTATATTAACATAAATAAACCGCTTACTTCACCTTAAATCATCTAAGGTTTTATCAGGAATGGAGAAAGGTAGATGAAAAAAGGGATCCCCCCGGGAAAAAATAAATAAATAGAAAGTACACAAGTAGTTTAACCATGATACACTTCTATAGGTTTAATGTACACTTGAAATGTATATTTATGTACAAGCCTTAACTTTTATATTATATTCCATATAATTAAACACATATGTAAATATAAAGGCCTTTCTTATCATTTATCATTGTGTAATATATATGATTTATGTTGTTAAAACATAGGAGTTAATAGAGTCAAGTAGTAAGGCAACACTCAGGAGAGTGTGGTAAAAGCATTGCTTACCTGTTGGATCAGTGATACAGGAACTCTGTTAGAGCTGCAACTTAAACTTAGCCTGAAAACTAGCTTTCTCCAGACAAGGCTAGTTATCCTGTATACATTTCCATAGTGACTGAGCTTGAACTATGTTGAGCTTGCTTTATGGAACCGAATTTCCTGAAAATGAGCTAGGTTAACCCAAATAAGCCTGGTTCATTTGGTAAGCTTGCTATATGGAATAGCCCTTAGGTGGAGGTATTTTCTGTCTTATCAAGATACTTAAAAACACATGTAGGTGCACAAAATCGTATTTAATTTATTTTTTCTTTTCAGGAGACAAGCAAACATTATTTAACAAGAATGAAAATGTGACATGGTTTTATTTTCCTTTTTTCTTACTTTACATCCTTTGGTACTTTACTTCTACCAAACTTCAATAAAAGGCATCTTGGATGTGCACTTGTGGAAATTCTTCATCATAAACTCAGCTGTGGGTAATATTTCAAACAAATTCACTCCAAATGCTTTCAGCCAATGCAGTAATGAAAGGTATTTTGCAAAGAATTGGTCCATTTCCTTCCAACTGTGCACTGAAGGGGAGAAAGGAGCAAGTGACTAAGTGAGCTGTGACATTGTGCTAGCATCAGCAGGCTCTCTGGGAAGCGGTCTGCCTGGAACACAGGAGTTAGTCAGGATTAATGACAATGCCAGAGTCGCTGCTCGGGCTCCTGGCTCTATAATGGCTTGACATGCAACGCAAATGAAGTCAACACAAGACGCCATATGGCATCATTGCCACGGCAACTTTTGGGGTGAAACCATGGCCTCGCACATACACTTGCACACACACACACACACACATGCTTGATTGTTGTAAATCACATTTGAATTTCGACCAGCCCTTTTAGCAGGAAATCCTCAGATGACTAAGCAATGAGTGACATACAGATCCACCCACAATACAAAGGCCCTGGCTCTACCCATCTCCCACGTCATTGGCATTCTAAATCTCTCAGTCATGCCTGCATCCATAATGGCCCAATTACTGCCGACGGGGATCCCACACTCGACACTCCCTATCTGACAATTACATCTGTTAGAGTTGGAGAGCGTTAATGCCTAAAAATTATGAAATTAAGGTGATTGATCAGGATGTTAATATGCTATTAAACAGCAGTTTGGGGCTATGGAGCATTTCTGTTGATTGGGCTGAAATGAGAGCGACCGTGCAGGGTGAAGTGACTGTAGTTTGGTTGGCGGGTTAGATTTGCAGAAACACGTTTGCCCAGAGTTGCATTTTTATTGCCAGATTAAAACCTGGACGAGAACAACTTTGGGTCATTGCTGCTGAAATGGGGAGCAGATTGCCGACGACTTTTTTTTAGATGGTGGATCCAGAAACGGACAGGTATCTGTGCCATTTTACAAAAGAGCCGGGGACAGGCTCTTTGAACAGAATACACTTTAAACAAGGTATCGCACACTGCCGTATTTGTCAAAGGATCCTTCAATGTAACTGACTTGAATCAACATTTACTTTTCATTACACTCACTGGCAGTCATAGTCAAGGTGCAGTATGGTCTGCTGATTCTCATTTGGAGATTGACATTGAGTAAATTTTGACACAGTCTTCTTAGTTAAGAGTGATACATTTGTTTCAACAAAGTCTTATCTCAGGTTGAAGGCATTTTCTTCTTCTAGGCGTTTGCCATTGTATCACAATGTTTGAAGAGCTCCACAGGGTGTAGTCTGATATTTAAGTTATAAGCAGGGTATTTTTTTCCTCCATTCAGCCCAATTCAGCATATGAAGAGAATATCTTCTATTAAGGCTCCCTGAGATGATTGGACTTATTTTCAATTGCAACACGGCTCCCTTTGTTTGAAAACATAAAGGACCTATACCTGCATTGTTGAAGCGCACAGTGCGGCCTTGAATGGGGGCGCAGTTAAATTCGTAAGTGTAATTTCATACATTTGCAGTGTGTTACAAAATGTTTCCGCTTTTAATCGTTTTGTCGATTATCAGCAGAGTGCGGCACTCATCCTCCCCTCCACCCCGCTCCCCTTTCTCCACATCAGCTTCCATTTTTTTAAAGGCTTCTAGCTGTTCCATTCTTCCCCTTGGCACGGCATCATACACTCATTCAATTTCTCATTTACAGACTGATAATCAGAATGTCATTACAGTGTCCACACTGGGCCGCTGGAGGGGTAATTGGGCAGCATGAAAGGCATTTGAAAGAGGGATGAATAATATAAGTGGAGGGGGGGGGGGTGAGTGGAGAGCTGGACCCGGACCTGCTATCGGGTGGCATGATGCGCCTTGGCATTCTGGTTAACCGTGTCTACGTCAACCCTCATTTTCACCTCTAAACACATTAGAGGCTGAACAGGCATTTTACATTCATCGGGAAAAAAGGGAAAATCAATAGAAGAGTTTTAATAGGTCACAGTCAAAGCATCGACAATCACATCAGATGTTAAAATAGAGGGTGATTTGGACATTGATATGATGTCGGGGGGAGGGAGATACGCCCATCTAGCTGACGTATACTTCCGAGGCTAAGTGAGGGCCAGCGGGCGGCTAGCTGTCACTCAAGAGACTGCGCCCGTAATTATTCATACATTTAACCTCATTCATAACCTCCAATAGTTTAAAAAGTAGCGTAATCCAAAAAATTCACCCCCCTCAGTGTTGTCATGGAGATATGATCTAAACATATACAGACTAGAATGGTTTTTTGGACCAGGCCGTAAATAGGTTTAATTTAACACAGGAGTCAAGGAGAAATTGCTCGGTTTTGGTACCACCTCTTAGTGGCCACTCGGTGACTTAAATTTTTTGTCACTTCCGCATTGTATGCTGGTAGAACTCGCTGTGGTTGGGGCTTGCTTTGAACCTGTTGTGTTTTGAACAATACTGTACATGTTTACCACCAGCATGACGCCTTTCACTTGCAAGTGGCCCGGATAACAAAACAGCTGCATCTGTATTACAATCTAATGTTATTTATTTTGTTGCCTATACTCCTTCTCCCTTGCTCCCATCCCTCCCTGACTGACTGTGGGGTGGCAGCTTGGCATGGCGCCGGCCCCCGTTTTGGCCACGCTGGTACATTTCCATCTCATTCATCACATAAAGACAGATAATCAGAAAGTCATTACAGTGGCTTGACACCAGTGCTTGTCCCAGGAAGACAGAGTAATTGAGCACCAGAGATGGGAAAGAGAGCAGGCCGAGCCAAGGCCAGTGCAGTAATGAATGGGGAGATGTCGACATAAGGGAGGAGGGGGAGAGGATGGACATGCACAGAGAGACAGGGACTGGACATAAAGAGTAGACTGTCACCTGGGCAGGTGGGAAGGTTTCAATACGCATGGGCATATAGGTGGACAAAGAGGAACTTTGGGGTGAGAAGTGAGAGAGATAGACAGACAAATACTGGCATGACTTTCAGGTAATTGAAACAATACACACACTGTCATGGAAAAAGAAACCAGACATTTGGTCTATCCTCCGACTGGTCCCATGAGGTGTGCTTCTGAGCAGGGCCGGATCTAGGCATAGGCATTCTAGGCACGTGCATTTCCACTAGGGGGCCCAGTGAGAGGGAATCATTTTATTTTTTAAGTATGTTTGTTTGATATTAACATCATATTATGCAAATGTAAGTTATCATAACAAAAAAAATGAATACAATGTTTTGGTCTGGATAGTTAATAGCCTAATAATTGAATCAGTTCACCCGAGGTTAACTTGTCACTCGGTATTGAGTTTATTTAAAAACATTTGGAAATGGGGCTGCCCTCAGTCTATAGCCTATTTCAGCCTCATCTGTGGAAAGAAAATATAGCTGGACATAAGCTGGGCGATATGACCAACATCTCATATCCCGATATGATAACGATACATTTGACGATATAGCATATTTTCTGTAAATTCAATTAATACATATTTAATATAAATAATTAAATACTCAACAAATAAAGTATTTACCCATATTTGATTATTTTCAGCTTCAATTAAAACGCAAATTTTCAAGCATACAACAAAATAGAACATTGCAATGTTACATTTCAGTAGTTTTGGGCCGTGTGGGGTTTCAGAGCACTGAATTGACTGAATTGGTGGATTCCTCCTTAGCTTAGCTCATTAGCCTAATGGAGCTATCCTCTTTAGCTGAGGCTGCGGTGGCTTGTAAATTCACCCCGCGGAGAGGGTGACCCCCCCCCCCCCCCCCCCCCCCAGGGAGCGCAGGAGCTTCTCACCGCTGAGAGAGCAGCCGAGCCACGCATTACTGCGAGCCGGGAAGCGCTTAACAGCCCGAGGGGATAGCAGCCGAACTGCCCCGCTAGCTCGGCTGCTATCTCCGCGAGCCTGTCGAGCGCTGCCCGGGTGACTTCGGTTCGACTGCTCTGTCAGCGGGGATATATGATCCTCTCCTTATGGAATACTCTTCACACGTGTGCAAACACAGACAGGTCTGTTACCGATGGATTATAGTGTCCGAAATTAACTTTGATTATCACACAAGCGAGAAAAGCCTGGTGCGGTCGGGCGGAAGTAGTGTGATGGAAGCGCAGCGGGGCTAGGAAGCGCTAATTGTTTCTGCTTCAAAATAAAAGTCAAAGTTGACTTTGATTTCTCACATTTCACCAGTTAAAGGCTTTTAATGTGAAGTTACGCTGTAGGAAATCTGTGGTGATCACAGCTGGCTGCTGTGTGTGTTCCTCCTCCTCCTTTTGCCACTCCCCCTGTCTCTCTCCATTCCACACCTGGTCTGCATCTGCAATCAACACACCTATATCTACTCCTGTTTCCCCTGCAACGATTGCCAGACCGTACTATGCACTACTGTGGTAACTATGCGTGACTGGCTCCAGTATATATTCTACCTCGCTCTTTTTCTCATCTCTTGTAGCTTTTGTGATCATATCCTAACATTATTTTCCTCTGCCTGCAGTTACCCGGACCACTACCTCCAGCCTGCCTACCTGCCTCACTACACCCCGGCTTCCCCACTCACCAGGGCTGGACTGGCCATCGGGCGTACCGGGCAATGCCCGGTGGGCCGGCAGGCATTTTGGGCCGGGCCGGGTCCATTAAAAAAAAAAAAAAATTTTTTTTTTTTTTTTTTTTGGACCCTCGGCTGTGTGACTCGGCCCGGCACGGCCAAGTCACACAGCCGAGGGCCGAGGTCCCTTCCCTCTCGGGAGTGCCATGGACATATAAATGTGCGTGCAGGCTGTCAACTTCACCTGAAAGTTACCAGGCCATTACTCATTATGATTGGTTCTATATAATTGTTTTGTTGTTTTGTTTTTTCCCCAATGTCTTGTTTTTAATGATTTTATGATGATTTTATGCTCTGTAAGGTGACCTTGGGTGCCTTGAAAGGCGCCTATAAATTTAATGTATTATTATTATTATTATTCTAGGCTAGGCCTGGCCCAATCACACACACAGCAGAGGGCCGCCCATTCAGAGGCTGCATTGAGTTGTATTATGACGCATTCAACTTGTACTCAGTAATTATGAGCATCTGACGATGGTCAGTTTTACGTTCAGGGCCGTTGGACTGCGGACAGGCTTGGGGGGGCCCAAGGCAGAGGGGGGCTGCACCCAAGAAAATAAAAACTTATTTTTTTGATTTTTTATTAATTTTACTGGCTCAATTTAGGCCCCTGATCTTTGAAGGCCCAGAAAATTTTTATTTAGGGGAAAAAAACAGATATCAGGGGCCTTTCATTCATCAGTACATTTTTGTTATTTTTTAAATAACATTGTTCGGGGCTATGAAGATCAGGGGCCTATATTGGGCCATTAAAAAATACAAACGAAGGGAAAAAATTCCCGAAGCTGACTGGATTTTTTAAACATTCTTCTTTCTGCTTTTTGGTCATTCTGTGTCTTTGAATCATTCCAGAAAATAGTACTAAATAGCTTACATAGGAAACAGTTGATTTAGCCTTTGTTTTCTCCTCAAAGTGCACCAGATTGATGAATTTTACTTTAACATTTTAAAAAAAATCTTCCGGGGAGCATTCCCCCAGACTCCCCTAGATGGTCCAGGGTCCACGACACAGTCTCCCAAATTCCTGTGACAAACACTGTGTGTGTGCATGGTTATTAAGAGTCATTAGACCAGGGGTTGTGTTCAAGTACGCGTAATGATCTGGTCATTCATCAATAGAAACATTGTGTTGTTATCTGGCTCGGAGAGGGACCAGTCACTCATACGTTTTGGACTATAGACAAACATAGCTTTTACATGTTTGTATTGTAAGACCGCCTCTCAGAGGGCCCATCAGGACTTTCTGTATAGGGGCCCAGAATTTGGTGCAACACCCCTGCCTCCGCATAACGTATAAACGGTGGGCTGCCATGGCCAAAAATGCCAGGGCCGATTTTTTGTCCCAGTCCAGCCCTGCCACTCACTACCTGCTTCCCCTCCTCATGAAATAAACCTTTTTTATTCAAATCCAACACTGTCTCTGCCTGCTCTTGGGTCCAGTACTGTTTACCCTAACAAAATCTTCGGTTTGAATAACAGTAACTTAACTGCGAGCTACATGTACAGTTTGTGTCCTAAAGAGTGGGATTTGCAACATAACGAAATAAACGATATTGCATAAAATTAAACGATATATATCGTCATATCGCACAGCCCTAGCTGGACAGAGTTCTTCTGCTTCTCACTGCGTTTAAATGCATTCATTATTCAAAAATGGAAGACTTTATAGAATACGTGGGAGAATTACTTTCAAAGGCAAATCAAAAGAAGATATTTATCTGTGGGGATACAAACATTGATTTACTTAAAGGGGTAGTTTGGAATTTTGGACATAGGGCCTGATTCCCAAGTTAGCCTGAGTGTTATTTATCATTGGAGACAGTTTTCAACACATTTCATTCAGTCCTTCTAGTTGCAGAGTTTGCTCGTGCTAGGCTAGCGCACGGGATTGGGGTCAAGCTGAGCTGCTACAAAAACAGTCTTACCCACTCCACAGTACACCCGAGGCTAATCAATAATAACGCTAGACTACAGATGTAAATGTCTGTGTTGATTTTAGAAATAAAAACAACCTCGCATTGCATGAATTATCGCATTTTGAGGGACTACTTTCTCAGCAGAAGCGGAATTTTACTTTGCTATGTAACCGAATCACTACAGCAGAAAGTAAACGTGGGACAGAAACTGAAACGAACGACTAGGCAACATGGTGCGTCAGTGTGCATTCAGGAATTGTACAAATAAACCCTACAGATGGACACCACAAAGTTTCCACAAATGTCCAGTGCGAGATCCAGAAAGGACGCAACTGTGGTTTGTTGCTGTTGGCTTGGACATCAATACACCGGCGGAAACTGTTCGCGAATGGCGTATTTGTAGCGATCATTTCAGACCGGACGACTTCGAGAAAAACCGCAATAAGAAATCCCTGAAACCGAATGCGGTGCCATCCGTCTTTTCAGATGCACCAACAGGCACTGATGAACAGGTAATAACTTTTGGTAGGCTACACTAGCTAATAAAGCTTGCCCCTTTCATAATGTTAGCCTACTGATAGATTGATGATGACATGCATTTTGGAGAGTGACAACGTTAGCTAATGGTATAGATACAGGTACCTGGCTGGGCTAATTGCTAACTTTAGGTATGTTGATAGAAAAGTCATGTAAGCTCGTAAAGTTTAAATGTGTGTGTGTGTGTGTGTGTGTGTCTGTGTGTGTGTGTGTGTGTGTGTGTCAGAGGGAGAGGAGGAGAGAGAGATAATCTTGCAAACATATATTCCATAACAAGGCATGAGTTTATGTGAACGTTTTGTACTGTAACTTTGGGGCCAAACGTATTGCTAGGTAGGCAACAGAAGAGGCTTCTGTGCATGGCCCACAGGGAACCATCATGGATGCAGCCGTCGATTAGCAACTTTGAAGTGTAGTGGTTTATGAATTGGTCCAACAGTCTGTCAAACTTCGTAGGCTGTACAGCTGTACTTTGAATTTGAAGTTGAGTTGTAATACATTTTATTTGTATATCTTATTGTTGTTGTTGTCATCTGAAAAGGTCACACAGGAGATGTGCACTGTACCACAGTCCACCCCTAAAAAGGACTCCTCCGGACCAGTATCATCCAAGGACTCAACTGAGTGTTCTGGTGTGCTGAAGATATTCATCACTACTCCAGAACAGGCGGTGCCACGCCCACAGAAACGGCGTTCCTCAACTGGATTCTATTTTGCCTTCTGTCCTATCAGAAATAGGAGGATAATTGAGGTAATTGTGTGATTTATATGATCGTTTCATTCATATGGTGATCTGTGACAACAACTGTATTTTCATTACATTCATGTTTTTTGTATAGGTGACCCACAGTGCAGCATCAGGCCAGCCGAAGGAAATCCAAATGCCATCAGCACAAGTAAGAGATTGAACTCAAATATATACTAGTAGTTGTTTGACATTGATGACTTCATACACTGATGACAATGATTATACGCTCTTATATAAGTACAATGCATTTTCAAAATGTAACAATTACTTGTCAATTAAATGATTCAGGTTCACAGTTACATTTAATACGGTCTCTCTGCTCTTATGCTCATCGGCAATAGACATCTGTTGTCCACTACACTAATCAAACACTAAATGTATTTGAAAATATATTTGAATTTTGTTGTTTATAAAGGAGGAAAACACAGCTGAAGAAGACAACCCACTGGACCAGAGTATGAGCTCAATTGAGGCCCCTTCGAGTCATCCAGTTGACAGTAGCTTTGTTCCGCTGAGCAGCACATCAAGCTCCTCCAGCTCTGACATACCTGACAAACTCTCGGCTGCAGGAGCCAACAACTGGTCAGAAAAGAAATGGATAGTCAACGAGTCGAAGCTAATGCAGCTCTTCACAACATGCCACCAGTGTGGAGTTTTAATTGAAGAGGACGAAAACAAAGTGACCACTAGTGGGACACGCATACACATCAGGTGGACATGTATGAAAGGACACTCAGGTGAATGGGAGTCATGTTCCCAACTGCGTGGCATGCCCGAAAACAACCTGCTGGTTGCCTCATCCATCCTGTTCACTGGTTCAACATATACAGAAATCTCAGATTGGGCTCAACTACTGAATCTTCAAATCCCAAAGAAGACTACATTTTACTCAATACAATCCACCTACCTCATACCAGTGATTGAATATGCATACCGCGACCATCACGAAGAGATGATGAGGAATCTACAAATACAGACAGTTGGTGGAGGGATTTCAATCTGCGGTGATGGTCGTTCTGATTCACCTGGATTTAGTGCCAAGTACACTACATACAGTTTCATGAGTAATGAAACAAATGAAATCATCATGGTTGATTTAGTTCAGGTAAATATACAGAAATGTATATAATGCTTGTCTACTCTCATTGCATTTGTGCGTGTTTGGGAGGCGGGGGCAATTGAGTCATTGGTGAAGGTGAAATAGTTGCTCATAACATATTCTGATTGTCATTACAAAGGTTACAGAGGCGACCAGTTCACCAGCCATGGAGAAACTGGGGTTTCAAAGGGGTCTGGACCGTTTGCTTCAGGCAGGAGTTGTAGTGGATGTCATCACCACAGACCGCTCTCCTTCTATCAGGAAGCTTATGAGAGAGACCTACTCTGACATACAGCATCAGTTTGACCCGTGGCATGTTGCAAAAGGTAAGCTTTTTACTAAATGCAATTAGACTCTGTTGAAACCTCTCCTACCCCCTCTTCACTCTCATCCATGCCCTCATTGTCCTTTTATTTCTTAGGACTGAAGAAGAAGTTGACTGCGGCTGCAAACAACAACAAAAACAAGGATCTGCAGCCTTGGCTCAAGGCAATTAATAATCACCTATGGTGGTGTTGCCAGTCATGTGGGGGTGATGCAGAGGCAAGTTCATTAGACGTTTTTTCTTGTATTCTTTACTTAGCCGGTTTTACTTGGCAGGTTTTTTGTATCATGTTTGTGTGTGTCCCTGAAAAACTGTGGTTTGGCAG
Organism: Ammodytes dubius; assembly: GCA_026122265.1. NCBI lineage: Eukaryota > Metazoa > Chordata > Actinopteri > Uranoscopiformes > Ammodytidae > Ammodytes > Ammodytes dubius. The sequence goes on along the minus strand of CM047512.1, from coordinate 702,480 downwards.
GAGTTGAAACGCCGCTGGAAGTCCATTCTCCATCACATTTGTGGCATCCATAGATGGGAGGAAGACGGACAGGAGAGGACTTGCTTCCACCAGGACCTTACTGAAGAGCAGCGGAGAAGGAAGAAATGGCTGCAAACAGACTCTGCCTGTCAGACCACGTCCTGAACAAGAATCTGTTGAAAGACCTCAACCACATGACTCTCTTCCAACATACAGGTATGTCTGCTGCTACCAATTAGTTGAGCATTTACACAACTTTGTGTTCAAATTCTTGAAAAAACTATTTTTTTGTAATGCTCTACTTAAAATAACATTACATGAGTGCTTTAGATATTAGCACATCTGCCATTGAGAGTTTCTACTGTGTAACTGTTTGTGATTGAATGAATAAAGGCATAGACTGTCCAACATCTTTATACAAACAATTTTTGAATATAAACCTTCTGGATACCATTCAAGGTAATAACCAACTAATATAAACTGCAGGAGCCCTGGAAGTGTACCACAGTGCAATGCTGAAGTACACTGAGAAGAGGCTTCACTTCGCCTACAGCACTATGAAGGCACGCACCCTACTCTCTGTGATGGACAACAACGAGAATGTTGGCCGTCAACAAGCAACGACCAGTGATGGTAAGCCTACATATAATAGATAACTGCAAAATTGTAACAAGTACTTGTTCTTTAACAAGTACACTGTAAATGTACTTGCCAAGCCTTGGTTTGTTTATGTTGCTGTGCATTTTGACTCCCTCAGGGACTCCGAGATACAATTTGGTTTTTCCTAAACAAACTAAAAGATGGGTTGCCAGGAAGATGTACGAGCCAACCAGGCAGACATTCAGGAAGGATTTGGTGGAGCGAGTCCTGGAAAGGCGCCAGGATCCTACTGTGAAGTTTTCTGATCCACGTTTTTATATCCAGCAACCAACTATACCGGACAACATAGCCACCACTCCAAGACCGGACAAAGAGCAATGTATTGCAGAACATGTCTCCCGATTTAAAAACTGATTAAAAATGGAAAATAAGTCTCTTGTTTAGTGTGGTGCCAAATACTGTCTGTAATCATTAGTAAAAAGACAAAAGGTCAACAAATAACTTATTTTTATTTAACCATTTATGTACATAGTAGCAAATGTTTTATAGTAGCATACAGTAGTGTTCAGAACAATGTAAGAGCATCTTGTGCTTCCCTGAAGCCAGCATATTGTCCAGTGGTTGCAGGGTATTTGTTCCGGATGCTGGTTACTACACAGGATGGAAGAACACGTCGGTTTCCTCTTCCCGGCTGTGTTCCTTTCAACCCCCACTCCAGAACGATCCTGTAAGCCACCAATCGGTACTGCCTAAAACAAGAAGGAAAAAAAGTTAGCTTTTGGGAGCAGGCTCTTACCAAAGACAGCTACACTATGGTAATAGCCCACATAACGACAATGACCCTACTGCTGTTCATGGTGGTAGACTGATTTGCTGAATTGACCAGGCTAAAAATTATACGGCCTATGCCTATATGGTAAAAACTTTTTTTTTTTAAAGTAAGTCACACTTGTGTATTCTTTTTTTTTAGTCATGGTGGGGCCTATTTAACCTGATCAGTATTGAAAAAAAAAACTCTTCTTGGTTAATAAAAAACAATAGCTGCCTAGTTATTCTAAGCTTCCTCCATTATCAGCCACTCTTTAGACTGAGGCTGTGGTTGTAGGCCTACATCAAGGGTAAAGAGTAGGCCTAGCCTATAATAAAGCAGACTTGTAGTCTATGTGTAAACGTTACATGCCATATATAAGAATTGATTGATTGATTGATTGATTGATTGATTGATTGCACTTTAATGAATAAATAAGATTATTATATATGGTATGTTCATGCATGGCAACACATGATTACATTTTGTTTGTATTGCACACTTACAACATTGACAACTGGCCGTTGGGTCCAGCAGGTCTGGGTCTTTTTTTCCAATTTATTTTATCCAAGGAGAAGAATGTGTCCAGCACTCCTCGATTTAGAAGGGATAGGAAGTCCTGGTGCTCTGTTATGCAGATTGCTCTGTCTCGGGAGGCGCTATGCCCAGACACATGTAGATCCTGAAAACTAGTGTCCAGCTCCAGCTCTTGCATTTGTGGGATGACCAAGTCCCACTCCCTGCAGCAAAAACATTCGTCCTGTGTCGGCATTTGTAAACATTTTCTGCACTGGCACTACCAGTCTCCCGTTGTTCTGTCCCGGTTCTCTGCTGCAGCTCCAGCGGGGGCTGTCTCTAAAGACGCTCTTTCTCTTTCTGCCCTTTGAGCATCCATCTCTCTCAGTTCTTCATCAGTGTATTCCGGCTCGTACAGGTACGGTTCGGTGGATACAACAAATTCCTCATAATCATCTTCAAAAGCAGACGCATCGCTAAGTCCTCCAAAAGTGGCTATATCTTGTTTATTGAATAGTATATAGGCTAATAAAATTCCTTCGTGCACTGTACTCTGCGTCTGTAGCAATGACAGCGGCAGATGAAATACCTATTATAGATCCGGTAACCTAGGTATCAGTCCGCCGCTGCTGCATATAAACACTGCTTCTGAGACACACCAAGTCTCAAAATGCAATATGCAAGGTTGGTTTTATTTCTAAAATTATTCTATCAACACAGACATTTACATCTGTAGTCTAGCGTTATAATTGATTAGCCTCGGGTGTACTGTGGAGTGGGTAAGACTGTTTTAGTAGCAGGCTAGGTTTGACCCCAATCCCGTGCGCTAGCCTAGCACGAGCAAACTATAAAAATAGAAGGACTGAATGAAATGTGTTGAAAACTGTCTCCAATGATAAATAACACTCAGGCTAACTTGGGAATCAGGCCCTATGTCCAAAATTCCAAACTATCCCTTTAAAAAAAAAAAAACCTCATTCACTGACTGAAGAATTTGTAAATACACTGCATGTTATGGGCCGGCAGCCGAGGTCAGCAGACAGACTGACTGTTTTGAATACTTTTGCAGATGTGTTTAGACTACCAGAGAAGAAATGGACAAGGCCATATCACTATCTGCATTGTCACAGGCAGAGAGGAAAATGGAAAGCATGTCTGGTGTACACTGTCAATGAATAAGGAGACCTAAAATTGTCTGTGTATTGGAATGCATCTTCACTGAAAAAAAAAAAAAAAAAAAAAAATGTTTTACTGTATCAGTAGCTGTGTATCTGAATCTTATGGCAGTGGGGGCGGGACCTGATAAGCTTTTGGCTTTTCCTGCCACCCTTCGTACGATAACACAAAGTAATATGTGTGAATATGCAAAGAGAAAATTGTGTATTGTGTGTAATTGTCCGGAAGAATAATAATAAATAAATAAATTATATTACAGAGAAATATGTCCCATACAAGAAAAAAGAGCACCAAGCCCATCCCAGAGGACCCTGAATTATATATTTTTAAGTAAACTGGGAGCCCGTAATTATTACTCTCCACCATACTTATTCTTCTGACTTATTCTTCCTTCCAAAAGTTTGAGCTGCTACTCCTCCCACACCGTTACACGCAGAAACGCAAACATTTTACAGAACGTCCGTCCCTACCCCGAATCGTGTACTATTATACAGTTTTTTGAATTTCCGCTAGGGGGCGCTGTTATGAAGTCCCAACTGAAAAAACTTTGAGAGGCCACGCCCCGCACACCGTAACTCCGATTGACTTGAAATTTCTCACACAGGTGTATGTTGGGGTGCTCTCCAAAAAAGCCTCTGGGACCATAAAAAGTCTTCAGGGAATATTTCCCGCAAATTAGCATAAACTGAAAAACAGGGTGTTATCCACAACTTTCTGAAATTTGACTGTATCAACACCAAATTTCTCGTGAAGCCCCGGGGGACTACAATAAACATACCCGTAAAAGATTAGTAGGACAACTTGAAAATCATGGCCGCCATTGACCAAAAAGTTTACGCAGGGGCGGGGCCTATCCACAAATTGGCCATAACTCCTTAACCATAGGTCCTATCATCATCAAACTTCCTGGGTATGTGCAGAAGTCATGTGGTAGCATGTCCCTAGAAGCTTATCGAGATTAACCCATAGGGGGCGCCACAAATGCCCCCTGACTCTGATTGACTTGCAATTTCGTACACATGTACAGCGCATGGTGCTCTACAATATAGCCTCTCGGACAATAGGTGTCAGCCATGATTAATTTTTTCGCCGCCATTGCCCAAAAAGTTTATGCAGGGGCGGGGCCTATCAACAAATTGGCCATAACTCCTTAACCATAGGTCCTATCATCATCAAACTTGCTGGGTATGTGCAGAAGTCATGTGGTAGCATGTCCCTCGAAGCTTATCGAGGTTAACCCATAGGGGGCGCCACAAATGTCACCTGACTCTAATTGACTTGAAATTGATTACACTTGTACAGCTCATGGTACTCTACAATATAGCCTCTCGGACAGTTTTCAGAATTTCCGCTAGGGGGCGCTGTTATTAAGCAACGACTGAAGAAAGTTTGAGAGGCCACGCCCCGCACACCGTAACTCCGATTGACTTGAAATTTCTCACACAGGTGTATGTTAGGGTGCTCTACAAAAAAGCCTCTTGGACCATAAAAGTCAACCTGGAAATATCTTCGGCTAATTAGCATAAACTGAAAAACAGGGTTTTATCCACAACTTTGTCAAGTTTTACTCTATCAACACCAAATGTCTCACGAAACCCCGGGGGACTATGACGCACGTCTCCGAAAAATATTAGTAGGATAGCTTGGAAAACATGGCCGCCATTGACTAAAACGTTTACGCAGGGGCGGGGCTTAATAACAAATTGGCCATAACTCATTGACCATAGGTCCTATCATCATGAAACTTGCAGGATATATGCAGAAGACATGTGGTAGCGTGGCCCTCTAAGCTTGTCGAGATTAACCCATAGGGGGCGCCACAAATGCGAAAACCATAATTGAAAAATGCAATGTTTGACAGGCCACGCCCCTTTCCCACTGACTCTGATTGACTTGACATTTCTTACACATGTACAGCTCATGGTGCTCTACAATAAAGCCTCTTAGACCATAGGGGTCAGCCATGATTCTTTTTCTTCCCTAATTTACATGACCTGAAATTCAGTCAAGTGACATCTACTTTGTGGATTTCCAACCTATCATCACCAAATTGTGTACACAGCATCAGGTGACCGACGTACACGTGTATATAACGTTTTAGCCAGATAGCTCAAAAAACATGGCCGCCCTTAACGAAAACGTCTTCGCTAAGAGCGGCCATTTTCCTGCCGTTTTGCCACGATTGCGACCTTCAATCGGCCACAACTCGGGACTGGAGTTCGGAAAGCCCGCGGCGGAGGTTCGTAGAAGCCGTCGGGCGCCGCCGACGTGGGGATGGGGCGGCTTGCGCAGGGCTGCCCGTACTTTCAAAATCTCCGCGGGATTTCTAGTTTATATTAATATTATGGAAAATCCATTTGTCTTTCTTCAATAGCTTCTAATTTATCCGACCCAGTGTCTCCAAATGATTTGTTCACACAAAATTCCTCAGCTTAAGCCTCTTAGGGCCGGTTTCACAGACAGGGCCTAGATTAAGCCAGAAGTAGGCCTTAATGTGGACTAGTTAAACTGGGAGGTTTAAATCACTTTCATGGATATGGCTTAAGTTTGGCTTAGTTATTCTGAGACTATGAAGTCATGGAGTAAGGTAAGCAAGCCTGATTGTTAACACCTGAGGCCTGTTTCAGGTAGCTGGTTTTGAGGCAACCCAGAGTTTGTTCGCTCTGAGTTAGTGGAAACTCTCGGTTTTCCGTTTCAAGAAGCAGGTTCAGCGCAACCAAGAATCAGTTACTGCGGCAACATACGCCGTGGGTCTAACCTGCTCGGGAGGTGGTTAGTATGGGGTCAGACGGGTATCAATATTAATGAATGCACAGAGAAGGATTCACACTTGTATTTTGTGATTTATATATAAATGACTCTCTTCTCACAAATACATTTCAATGCACACACAAATGAAAACCGTCATATATAAATGTAAAATAAATCCATCTATAATAAAAAGTTTCACAAACACATTTCCGATCCACACACAAATGTGTCTTGTTTTAAATAAATGTTACATAAATCCATAAATATATTAATTTAAAAAAGATTTAGAATTTTCATCAAAAATGTGTTTGGATGTTGTTACATTTATATACAAACTGTTACATTTGAATTTACAAATGGCTTTTAATTTGTGAACTTCCTTGCATTCATGTGTGAATTGGTTTGCATTTGTGTGTGGAATTATGAGACTCCCCTGACGTCGCTGGTTTCACAAATGCGTTTTTTTCAACCAGGAACTGGCTATAGCCAATCGGATGTCTTCCTCATTTTCAGCCAATCAGATGAGCGCAGTCCCACATACAAGGGTCCGCTTTTGCCCAGAGACACAGAACGGAACGGTAGATGGCAGGACTGAATGAGCTCAACGTCAATGCATTATTTTTAAAACTGCCGTGGAGTTGTTTTGCTGCAGTGTTTTTGGTGAATCATAAATGAGTCACCAACAATTCCAGCGTCCATTTCTCCAAAGAAGAGTTTAGTAACTTTGGCTAGAAGGCTGCTGGCTTTGCAAAGCGGCTATGTCTAGCTGATGCCTGCTGGAGCTGCCTTTCTTTACTTCAGACACCGACCCCATGCTGATTGCCGATCATGTAAGTCACTTATCAGCTTAGCTGTACATTACATTTTACTGTCTTATTAGCTTTAGTTATGCTACTAAAGTGTAGTTCACTTGTGGGTGTTGCGAAGTATTGTACTTCGCTACATTTTATATCACCTGCGTTACTGAGTAAAAAATAGATAGGGAAAGGAGAGAAAAGAAAAGAAATATCGCGGGGGGCTTTTATTTTTACGGCACAATACCGGAAACTAACACCGTGAATGATCGACAGGAGGAGAGAACACATTGCGACTACATGATAACAACAAACATTGCTTCCCTTTTTCATTAAAACAAAATAATCCTAGTTAAACTATCATTGTAGGGGAAGGTGGGGTGAGTTGTGCGTCTTGGAAGTTGCAAAACCCCTTGTTTCTAGAAAACCGTGGAAGAAATTGGAAATGTGACCACATATTTAAGAAGAGCCATCCATTTGACTCATCCTGTAAAGAAGGGAGACACAAGGAATAAGATATAAGCACATTTAAGCTCAAAAAACTGTGTTTTGCCTTTCAAAGTAAAATTTCCATGATCAAGGTTTTTTGATTATTGTGTCTGAACAATTATAGACACGTTTGAAAACATTTGACACATGTTTTAGTGCTTTGGTATGCTACACTTTGAGTCTATATAGTTAGCACAATGTCAACCCTAAATTGCTGCATCATGCCTATTATCCAAAATTCTGGGGATGGGGTGATTTGTGCGCAAGGGCCTGGGTGAGTTATAAGTAAGTAAGTAAGTAAGTAAAATGTATTTATAAAAGCACATTTATGACAGTTTGCACTGTCCAAAGTGCTGTACATAGTGCATTCAGTAGGTAAACAATGAAGGTACAATAACAATAACCAAAATAAAAGACGTAAAGCCCATACATCCACATAAACACAGATAGTAGTGCAGAGGTAAGATAGTTAATGGGGAGGAAACACCAGGGTGTACATATGGGTTTTGAGCCTTGATTTAAAGGCAGAAATGTAGGGGGAATCACATTTGTCAGGTGGCAGTTGGTTCCACAAGCACGGAGCAACTAGTGCAAAGTACATTTCTGAGAGTTGTGCCAGTGGCATGGCTGTATACGCTGGTCACCAAAAGAAAGTGATTGTCTACAGTAGCTCAGAAGAGAGTGACATCTCAATTCCACTTAACGACACCACTGATGAGAGTTCAGATGGCCAGAAAGATGATGATGGTGACTTTGTCATTGTGAAAGTTGTCTTGTCGCACAAATCACCCCAATTTTCCGAAAGCTATATTTCTTAAACAGTTTATTCCAGATCCAAAGTTTTTATTGCCAGGGATGCACAACATCCTGAAATATATGTACATATTTGAGTTGGAGACATAACTGTCAAGGCCTCACTTTAAAATCACTTTGAGTAAAAAGTTGAACAACTCACCCCACCTTCCCCTACTGCACGTGAAGACGTGAAGGCTTTTAAATGCAGCAAACCTTTCATCCAGCCGTGCGATCGGCCCCTCCCTCACCTGATAGTTTAGCTTTCAGTTTAACTGCAGAGTAGGATGAAGACGGTGCGTGTTGCCGGGAGCTTTGAAAAACTTCCAGAAGACGGCAGAAAGGCAGCCTTTGGTCGAGAAGAAAGGTAAAACTAATAAACTAAAATAATGTGCAAGATATGTTACGCGCGGACTGAAAGGTACGTGTAAAAATGCCTATTTATGAAGGAAAAAAGACCATGGAGAAATGTGTAAAAATCCGGGATATAAGCCTCAGTATTTATTTGAGTAAATTGACAAGGCATGTTCACAGGACAGGAAAGCAGGAAGAAGCAACCGTCCTTCCCTAAAACACAGTATTATATTGTCTAACATGTCTACTGATTGGTTAATTCTTGTTGTCAGGCAGATTTCAGGGTCCTCCTCTGCTTTCTCCTGGCCGAAACCAGAGATCATCGAAGTTGACCTCCCCCAAGCCTTGAGAAGTTACCCAGACTTTGTTCTAACATTTCCTCTGCCTTAGGAATGTTGCTATCTCATGAGAAATCAGCTTCAGTTTTATGGCTAGTGTCTGACTATTGGTGTCCAAGCACCAAGGAAAAAGTGAGAACATTTATTCAAGTCAAATGTGAAGAATATATCAATTGTTTAGATGATTATATATTGGTAAATGCCAATTAATAAGGGGGGGGCATAATATCATTAAAATTGGAGTTATTTTTCCTATCAAAACCCTCAATAAATACGTTTCTAACGTATTTTTAACCAGGAAAAATATAGTGTGGGACCAAGCACTACACGCTCAGTCTGCTCGTAAATCATCTACACACCATTGGGTAAACACTAAAAACCAGACCCTCAATATGTGCTAGTTAACCAACAAAAGTAATCACCAATATAGACAACAATGAAAGGAAAATCAGTGAGTGATTCAGAGGGAAATATTAGACTTTGTTTTACATTTGTCAGAGTAAAAACAACACTAAACAGTTTAATTACACATTCTAATCCTTCTTGACTAGTGGCATTAGTTAATCGGCACAGCACCTAGAATGGGTCTAAAAAACAGATGACATTATCCACACTAGGCATTAGTAAATTATCATTTCATAAATTATCATTTTATCTAGTTTCAAATTGTTTGCAAAAATCATAAAACTCCCAGTCCATGGTGGGTGTTAACAGTAATTAATCTCAGTCTGTAAGTAAAAAGGGAAACAGATGACATACGCGACCGTGAGAGAGAGAGAGAAAAGGCATATGCGACCCAGCTGCACCTCAAAACATCACGACCAATTAGTGTACTCACTTTAAGTTGAATCCTAGTGGTCTATGACCGAGCAATAAAGGAATAAAAAAACACAGGAAGTTTAAAGCACCTTGACTCTTGCCACCACAACAGTCATCAATTAAGAACACTGTAGCCTACAATGCAACTTGCTTATCCAGCCAGCTCCATGAGATATAAATAAAATATGCCCTCACATTCCTGCTAGCAAAATACGTGCCCTATCAACAACATTTGCAACGGTTTATTTTGATTTTGACACTTATTTAATTTAATTATTAAAAATATGTTTTACTTAGGCTATTTGCATTTTCCTTGTTTTCAGTTCAATTAGGATAGGCTATGTTTAAAGTCATGGTTTCAAATGTTAAATAAGTGCATGTTGCAGTTCTTAAATCAATGAATAATTGTCTATAATAATTGTGATTACACAATGTCAATCATGATTATGATTTTTGTCAAAATCGAGCAGCCTAACCTTGCAATGTCCATGGTTTAGATCAATTATACACAATTACATTATTAGAATTGCAGCTGCAGTCTGTTTAGGTCTGTAGACCAGTTAAATTCCCACATTAACAGACTATTTGCTCCATATTTGCTTATCTAACGTATAATGACACAGTATACATCCATACATGTGTGGTGACATGATTTGTTTAATTTGTGCACTTTAATTTGTAAAAGTGTTGCATTAATTAAACAAAACTAGTTTGTCTATATATATAATGCCCTACACTGAAGAGACCCCTGCCCCCTCCCGCTGTTAAAAAGTAACTTGTACTTTAAGTACATTTTAAATCAGCTACTTTTTTACTTTTACTTCAGTAAAATTTCATCCAAGTAATCATACTTTTACTTGAGTAGAATATTTTTGTACTCTTTCCACCTCTGCTCATAACGTAATAAGGGCTTTGCGCAATAAGGCTCTTAGGGTGTATTCACACTGGGAAAGTCCGCTAGTTCACTTGCTTTGGTCCAGACCAAATTGAGTTTTGATTTTTTTTGTTTGGTGTGGTCCACTTTCATATTGCCCCTTTTGCAAGTGAACCAGCATTACGAAGCAAAACCACACGTGAGCTGAGGTCATTCATTCATTGGACAGACATTCTGGGGTGGAGAGAAGCAGGAAGCACGGAGTTAAAACTGCGAAATATACCATTGATATAATATGGGGTTAAAAATAATAAAAAGGCCTACATCTAACCTATAAATAAAGAGGAAAAACATCAAATTATTGTTGTTTCATATGGTTATAATATGTAGCCCTATGTCAATGCCACGTTATGTGGCTTGTAGCCTACGATATGAAACATAATTTTTACTGTATTTTTGGTGCTGGACGCGCGGCTCTCGAGAAGATAGGCTCAAGCTGACACTCAGCTGATTTAGCTGTGTATCAGCTGGGTCGGCGCAGTTCAGCTCCAAACTGACACGGGGATAGTATTGACGGTCCCGTACATGGGAAGCAAAATAAAAACACACACTTCTTGCGCAGCGTGAACCTGTTGGCACTGTGCGGGAGACACTCCCCTCTCCTTCATCTGATCGCTGAACACATTCAGCATATTTACGCGTCCTCTCGATCAAATATAATATATTGTTCTGGGCTCCCCAAACCACAACTTATCGTCCTAACAATGGCGACAACAACACTTTCCCATAATGTGAAGCTGACTGCAATTTATTAAAAAAGAAAAGAAAGAAAAGGCACAGTGCGTCCTGCATTTGGGTCGGATCGAGTTCGGACAAATTCACACCACAAACGAACTGCAGCAGAGTGCGTTTGGAAACGCACCGAGACTACCTCTTCAGCTGGGTCTCGGCGCGTTTGTTTGGTCCGCCCCCGAGTGCGATTGCTGTATTCACACCTGCCTGAAAGAAGCGCACCGAAGGCAGAAGTGCATCTGAGTTCGTTTCAACCGAACTAAACACGGCATGTGTGAATACACCCTTGGGGGCGGACCAAACAAACGCTCCGAGACCCAGCTGAAGAGGTAGTCTCGGTGCGTTTCTAAACGCACTCTGCTGCAGTTCGTTTGTGGTGTGAATTTGGCCGGACTCGATCCGACCCAAATGCTGGAAGCACTGTGCCTTTTCTTTTTTAATAATTTGCCGTCAGCCTCACATTATGGGAAAGTGTTGTTGTTGCCATTGTTAGGACGAAAAGTTGTGGTTTGACCGGGAGCCCAGGGGCCGGTTTCCCAAAGCCTTCGTAGAGCCTTCTTAACGCTACGTCATTCGTAACCCCTACGTAGAGTTCCTACTTAACATTTCGCCTGTTTCCCGAAACGCTCTTTGCTACGAATCTCTTCCGTACGTCATACGTTGGTAAGGTTGGTCCGGAGCGCCCTCTGAGCCTTCTTAGCTCTAACGTAGGGATGTTTCAGCTCCTGACGCTAGGCGCCGCCACTTTACAGTAACGCCTCGTCTCAAAATGTATGTACTCACTTGTGTCATTAAACTAATAAATCAGACTGTATTTCATATGAATGATTTATTTCAAATATGCAACAACGATACAATAATAAAAATGCATCAACAGGAGCCAAGCACTCTATAATATCAAACGGACACAGCGATTACTGCATTTCATATCAAACTTATAAAAACTATCCGACTGTATAGTGTATCACCTATACAGTATTTTCAGTTTCAGAAGTAGCCTATACAGTGTCATTTAATCAGCCCATTTATGCCTTATCAATGTCAAGACATGCACAATCCTGCAAGCAATCAGGGAAATTGGCACCTTGTCAAAATGTCATAAATAGACGCCGGTGACGGTTGCGAACGGTGGCAAAACTATGGCAGCGATACAACGCATCCTTGTGCTCAACCAGCGACGTCGGCGTCCTCGGAGCCGTTTAGTTGCAGTTCATTATTTCGTCAGGATCAATTTTAACCCAATGGATGTATTGACAGACGCGGCCATATGTCATAAGTTTCGGCTACAACGGCAACAAATTGTTGAATTACTTCACCTGATTGGGCCTACGCTTGCCAGACCAACGCAACGGAACTTTGCACTGACTCCTGAAGTCCAGCTGCTGGCGGCGCTGCGTTTTTACGCAGCAGGGAGCTTTATGGAAGTTGTGGGGGATGGCCTTGGCCTAAGTAAGGCTTCGGTTTGGCGATGTGTCCATGCGGTCACCAACGCCCTTTTGTGCCACGCCAGCGATTTTATTAGAATACCTGCCACTCGCCAGGAGGTCCAGGAGGTGCACCAGGGCTTCCATGCCATTGCTGGAATTCCGAGGGTGCTAGGCCTGGTGGACGGAACACTGCTTCCTATAGCAAATCCATCCGTGCTCGACCAGGCCTTCATTTCGAGGAAGGGTTACGCGGCCATCAACGCGCAGGTGAGGTGACGAGCTAAGGGTGTAAGGGCATGGTGTCATATTGTATCATATTGTATGGAATGTAAAGCTCGCTGAGGCAAATGTCAATTTGTGATATTGGGCTATACAAATAAAACTGATTTGATTTGATTTAGGTGGTGGTGGACCACAGAGGGCTCATCCTCGACCTTGTGGCGAAGTGGCCTGGCAGCACCCATGACAGTTTTGTCTGGGCCAATTCTGCAGTGGGTATGGAGGCAGCGACAGGTGGATTTGGGCAGAGCGTGTGGCTTGGAGACAGTGGCTACCCCTCCGAACCTACCTCATAACCCCTGTCACCAATCCGCAGACGCAGGCTGAGCAAGCTTTTAATGATGCGCACACTCAAACCCGCCTAATTGTTGAGCGGGCAATTGGCATATGGAAGCTGCGCTTTCGGTGCCTCCATAGGTCCGCAGGCGGACTGCGCATGAAGCCCCGCAGCTGTTGCGCAGTCATGGTGGTGACCGCCATGCTCCACAACATGGCAATTCGTGGAGGCGCACCTTTGGAGGAGGAGGAGGAGGAGGAGGAAGAGGAGGAGGAGGAGGAGGAAGAGGAGGAGGACGACGACGACGACGAAGAGGGTGCCGAGGAAATGGGTGTCCGTGTCCCCAATCCTACCCGGGCTGCACTACACGCTGCCGGGGTTGCTGCAAGGCAGCTGTTGATAGCAAATGTTTTTGGTTAATTGTTTTGCCCTAGTTTGCTTTTTTGTCGTATTCTTTGACACGTGTTTTTCTTTGTTGGTTATGGAAACCAGTCTCATTTTGTTCTTAATACACTTTCAAGTGCCAAACCCCACCTCTTGTGATTGCATTTATTTATTGTATTACGTTTCCTTCATACCTGAGCCTAGCCTGTCTTTACAAAAGCATGTAAAAATGCATTATTTTGAATGAGATGTCACCTACATCACTTTGTACATTTGCATTTCAGGAAAGCGCCATACACATGCAAGACAAATATAATACAGTGGTTCCCTAAAAACAAGCAATCAGCTGATCTGACCAAACATGACAAACAATGTTAATGATGTTCAAGGGTTTTTATTACACACACACACACACACACACACACACACACACACACACACACACACACCTCTATGGCTGTTCAGTATCTGTAAAAGATTTTTTTTTTTAATCCCAAATTAGAATGTTTGCAATGCCAACTGGGATGAAATCCAACACATCAGAATGAATAAACAAAAAAAAAACAAGCTTACCTTCAAATACTGGGGCAGAGATGGCAGCCAGCGCATGCTGCTTCATCGCCAAATCCAGCTTGGCCCTCTTTACTTGGAGCACTTGGCGTGCGATCTCATTCGCAATTTGTAATTTTTTATCTATTGCTTTCAGCAACACCAACCTTTCCTTCTCAATTCCTATCAGCTCCACGCTGCACCGGCAGGATGTCAGCCGGCGACGGCGTCTCGAAGACGGTGGTGTGGCAGGAACTGTAATGGTGCTGCTGGCGGGGAGGAGGTTGCTGCGGCCCGGTCCTGGGTGACCATCAAATCTGGGGATGGAGTTCGCCTTTCTGGAGACCGCGTCGCAGCTGGCGATGGGGATGCCCGGGAGGTCCTGGCAGCTGGGGCTCGTGTGGCCTGCGAGCCTCCAGCATCACCTCGCAGGTCGATGCCCCCCGCGATCCCATCACAGGTGGTCTCTCCTATCACCGCTAGGGCCTTCTCCTCCATCGAAGTCAAAGCTGGCACTGTGCTGGGGCCAGCACCCGTTTGCAGCCTGTCTCTCCGGACCGCGGCATTTCGGTTTTTCGCACTGCTGGCGACATCCTGCCACTTTTTACGGACCTCCTGCCACCCCCTCGGTGCTCCAGACCCGGATGCAGCCATCTTTCGGGCTATTTCAGCCCATAGCTCCTGCTTAGTTTTGTTAGAGACAGTTGTACGGAAGGCCGAAAAGAGGATTGCCTTGTTCAGACTCACCTCCTCTAAAAGGACCTCTGTCTCCTCCACAGTGTAACTTGGGGCTCTTTTTTTACGCTTGTTGTCTGCCATCATAATCTACAACATTGTTTAGTGTGTGGGGTGGTTCCTCTTATAGGCCTAATTTCATGGGGCTGTTTATCAATCAGCGATGATTGCAAAGCAATTACACACTATTATAAACACATGTACTACAGTGGGCTACAACATTTTCCCTAATAGCAGATAGTGTTTTAACAGTTAATGGAAGGAAGTGATGGGTGGCGTATCAATGTGGACATGCATGATCGCAGGATAGGCAAAGTTGTTTAATTGTTCATTCCAAGTTCGCATCTGTAGCCAATTGAAACGGCATGTTTGAATGAAGCATAAGGATGTAATTTTTTCAATCTCCTCCGCTGTTTCTATATTTTCTATATCTTTTTTAAAATCAGTAGGCCTATAGTAGTATGTTCTACAATGGTTAAATAAATGTTTAGGATGAAGGATTTCTAGCAATGTTTTATTCGCAAAGACTGCAATACATTTAATAATATAGTGCTCATTTCATGCATCTGCGCATGGAATGAGCCTGAAATTTAAAATCGAACTCTGAGCCATCGATTTCAGCACTAGACAGCGCCTTGTACGTGCCACGTAGGGACTGTTTCTTAAGAAGACTCCTAAGAGACTGTTCGGGAACCACGACTACAGAGGTAAACAACTTTGGTAAGTCATAACGTAGGAGTCTTCGTAGGAGTCTTCGTAGCGCTAAGAGATGACGTTATCGGGAAACCGGCCCCAGAACAATATATTACATTTGATCGAGAGGACGCGTAAAAATGCTGAATGTGTTCAGCGATCAGATGAAGGAGAGGGGAGAGTCCCGCACAGTGCCAACAGGTTCACGCTGCGCAAGAAATGTGTTTTTATTTTGCTTCCCATGTACGGGACCGTCAATACTATCCCTGTGTCAGTTTAGAGGTGAACTGCGCCAAACTGACACCCAGCTGATACACAGTTTAATCAGCTGAGTGTCGGCATGAGCCTATTCTTCTCGCGAGCCGCACGTCCAGTAGCAAAAATACAGTAAAAATTATGTTTCACATCGTAGACTACAAGCCACATAACGTGGTATTGTCATAGGGCTTCATATTATAACCATATGAAACAACAATAATTTGATTTTTTCTTCTTTATTTATAGGCTAGATGTAGGCATTTTTATTATTTTTAACCCCATATTATATCAATGATATATTTAGCAGTTTTTACTTCGTTTTTCCTGCTTCTCTCCACCCCAGAATGTCTGTCCAATGAATGAATGACCTCAGATCACGTGTGGTTTTGCTTCGTAATTCTGGTTCACTTACAAAAGGGGCAATATGAATGTGTACCACACCAAACAAAACAAATCTAAACTCTATTTGGTCTGGACCAAAGCAAGTGAACTAGCGGACTTTCCCTGTGTGAATACTAAGAGCCTTATTGACAGCGCTCATAATGTATAAATAGCTGAGAAAAGTGTTACATTATCATCATTTTACCTCAAATAAAATGTGCAAGTAAAGCAAAAGGCATGGGCTTCAGTGCATTAGTGAACTACATTAGTGAAACCAAATATTATTTAATAGTAATTGCATTCTGACATTGTATTGATGTATAACGTTGAGCCACTAGGTGGGTTATTTTGGACCTCTGAGAATGCCGTGCTCACTTCTTCTGTGACTATTGCAGGGCAGCACTATTTGTGACCTTTAAAGTTCTATTAATATCTTTGTTAAACCACGCCATCCACTGATGCTGTCCCTGACTCTGACCACCATTCAAAGCCTGACTCTGACCATCTCTCTGTCCCCAACAATGTCCTCATGGTGACTCTTGTGATGTCCCTTATGGTGATCCCAGTGATGACCCCCACTCTGCACATCACTCTGACCCAGATATTGTTCCTTCTGCATGTACAGTGCCAAAACATATCTTTCATGCTGACCCTGACACTCCCTTCATTGCTAGCCCTAATTCGCCTTTGATTGTACTGTCAACCATTATCCAGTATTGCCTGTTGATGGATATGATAATACTTGGCACCTTTAACAGAGTTTCCAACTTGTTCAGAGAGCTAACCCTGCCATTCCTACCAAGATATTTTATCTGTGATTCTTTGGTGGAATGTTTAAATATTGTGACGGATGAAGACTGCTGCATATGTAGGTTATATCTCTGTTGAAGTTGAAATATGTTTTAATTTCTTACTGTAGCTGTATATCTTCAAGCACTATTGTCAAACCCCCTTAGGATTGCACTGGTCGTTCCGGGAACTATAGATAAGCATCATTTGATAACTTCATTTTAATATGTGTTGAGAATACTGAGACTGTCTACTTGAAACTTGACTCACATGTTGGTTATACAGGATACAGTGGACAGAGCTAAGTTTGGGGCTTCCAATAAATACACAAGTGTACTGTGTTCAGTTCTACTAAGCCTGTAAACTGAACTTCTGTTATGGTGATACTGTATGAAGCAGACACAACCTTTTGCAGAACTTCCTGTTTTGTTCATTGATTCTGGAAACGTAATGCTAATCTCTCTATTTCTGCATGAATGCTCTAAAATCAATGTCTCAAATAGATCCCTGCATCCTCAGCCTTAGGCCCACAGTCAAGACCAAGGGTTTGTGGTAAAAAGAAAAATCTCTAAAAGCCAAAGGCAATTCTCTGTTATACATGATTCAGATCATCATAGAGCACAGCTGGGAGGACTATGGCATTTATTTCCAGAGTTGCTCAGGTGCCATGAGGACAAGGGGAGAGAGAGAGAGAGAGAGGAGAGAGAGAGAGAGAGAGAGAGAGAGAGAGAGAGAGAGAGGAGAGAGAGAGAGAGAGAGAGAGAGAGAGAGAGAGAGAGAGAGAGAGAGAGAGAGAGAGAGAGAGAGAGAGAGAGAGAGAGAGAGAGAGAGAGAGAGAGAGAGAGAGAGAGAGAGAGAGAGAGAGAGAGAGAGAGAGAGAGAGAGAGAGAGAGAGAGAGAGAGAGAGAGAGAGAGCGAGAGAGAGAGAGAGAGAGAGAGAGGGGAGAGAGATTAACTTCCATGTATCTTCACAGAGGACGACAGGTACTCAAGCTCAAACCAAAACTACAAGATCCAATCCCACTACATTACATTACAAGTATCTAGCTGATGCCTTTATCAGAATCAGAATCCTTTAGTAAATAGTAAAAAAAAATAGTGCAGGGCACTGGTGAAACTTTAGCAGCATCCAAGTATACACTCAAACACAAAATAAATAAAAATTGTAAAAACAATAAAAACACACGTGTGTGTGTGTGTGTGTGTGTGTGGCAGTGTCCAGTTGTATTCAGTACAGTGATGGCTTGTGGGAAGAAGCTGTTTCTGAGTCTGTTTGTTCTGGTTCTGATGGACCTGTACGCCTACCAGAGGGCAGCAGGTCAAACAGGTGATGTGCTGGATGGGTACTGTCTCTTGTGATTGCCTCTGCTCTGTTGAGGCAGCGGGACGAATAAATGTCTCTGAGGGAAGGGAGGGGGCATCCCATAATCCTTTATTCTGTCTGGACCACTCTCTGTAATCTCTTCCTGTCTGCCTCGGTGCAGCTGGAGAACCACACCGGGATGCAGTAAGTTAGGATGCTCTCCATGGTAGAGCGGTAGAAGGTCACCAGCAGCTTCTCACAGAGGTTATTTTTCCTGAGTACTGTCAGGAAGTGGAGACGCTGCTGTGCCTTCTTAATGACAGCTGAGGTGTTTGCGGTCCAGGAAAAGTTGTCAGAGATCCCGGTGCCCAGGAAGGTGAAGGTGTGGACCCTCTCCACGCAGTTGCCGTGTATGTAGAGGGGAGATGGATCTGTTCTTGTGTGACCAGAAATCCAGAATGATTTCTTTGGTCTTTGTGGTGTTCAGAGAAAGGTTGTTTGCTGAGCACTACTCAAAAACTAAATTGTAGAAAGGTATATCTGTAAAGTATCTGCTAGATGAATATATCACAGCAGCAGATGTGGATGGAGATTGAGTAAAGTCTGTGCAATGGGAAAGGTTATACACAAGATGTGAGAATTAAAGAAGTGACTTTCATCAGAAAATACTACCAGTGGCTGGAAAAGTCTGAATTGAAACTTTGGAAAAACAGGTTCAACTGTAGGACCTTATGAGCAGTGAAAATGTGTCAAGACAAAATTATTTCTATAGCACATTTAAAAACAACATCAGTTGACCAAAGTGCTGTACAAGATACAATACAAAATAACATATAAAATACAAGATACAATACAAAATAACATACAGTCATATGAATTTAGTTTGGGACCCCCTTCTAATTTTGGGGATTTTTGTTCATCATTAGCTGGGATTTCAAAGAAGCAAATTCCTTTTCATATATGACATACCTTAGGGAAACAGAAGCAATTCAGCAGTGTCATTTTGTTTATTGGAATAATAGAAAATATGCAATAGGCATCATAACAAAATTTGACTGGTGCATAAATTTGGGCACCCCAAAAGAAAAATGACATCAGTACTTAGTTGAGCCTCCTTTTGCAAAAATAACAGCCTCTGACGCCTCCGGTAGCCTGTGATGAGTGTCTGGATCCTGGATGGAGGTATTTTGAACATTCTTACATACTAAAGCGATCCAGTTCAGTTAAATGTGATGGCTGCCGAGCATGGAAAGCCCGCTTCAAATCATCCCATAGATTGTCGATGATATTCAAGTCATTGGACTGCAACGGCCATATCAGAACATTGTACTTTTCCCTCTGCAGGAATTTGAACTGTGTTAAGGGTCATTGTTATGTTGGAATATCCAACCCCTGCGCAACTTCAACTTTGTGACTGATGCTTGAACATTATCCTGAATAATCTGTTGAAACTGGGTTGAAATCATCCAACTATCGACTTTAACCAGGGCCCCAGTCCCTGAAGTGGCCACAGCATGACCAAATTTGACAGTAGGTAGCAGGTGTTTTTCTTGGAATGCAGTATTCTTCTTTCGCCATGCAAAGCGCTTTGAAGCTATAAAGCTATAAAGACCAAATAACTTAATTTTTGTCTCATCAGTCCAAAGCATTTTCTTCCAATATGAAGCTGGCTTGTCTGAATGAGCTTTTGCATACTCCATGTAACTGTATCTGTGGCGTGGGCGCAGAAAGGGCTTCCTTCTCATCAGATGTTTTGGTGCAAATTGCACTGAATTGTTGAACGATGTACAGATACACAATCTGCAGCCAGATGTTCTTGCAGGTCTTTGGAGGTGATCTGTGGGTTGTGTGCAACCATTCTCACAATCCTCCACCTATGCGCTCCTGTTTTTTTCTTGGTCTGCCATGCCTGGGTTCAACTGCCACTGTGCCTGTGTCCTTCCATTCCCTGACAACATTCCTTACAGTCGAAATTGACAATTGAAACCTTTGGGAAAGCTTCTTGTAGCCTTCCCCTAAACCATGACAATGAACAGTCCTTGTTTTTCAGATCTTTTGGGAACTGCTTTGATGATCCCATTCTGTCTCACTTCAGCAGAGAGTCAAAGAGAAGTGCAACTTGCATTTAGGCACCTAAAATACCTTTTCTCATGATTAAACAGACATGTCTATGAGGTTCAAGGCTTAACAAAATAATCCAACTAACTTTGTGTTTAAAGTCATCAGTTTTACATGCTGTTACAGGCATTAAAATTAGCAAAACCACAAGGGTTCCTAAATTTTTGCACAGCCAGTTTTTCACATTTTATTTTATTTCATACAACCATGAAACGAAGGCTGCATTTCTCGGCCGCATATGAAGGAGCCTTCGAAATGGGACAAGCCTTGACGCGCCGCTATGACGCAATCGGTCTTCAAATGCAGCCTTCGAAGGCTGCGGCCCCTTAATTGAGACACAGCTACAGTCATACTGGTGGTGTTACTACTTTAGTAGCCACAGCTGTCATGGACACTTCAGGAAAAGTAGGAAGCGTGTAGGAAAAGGCATGCATTGATAGATTAAGCTACACAAACTAGTTATGAACTGGATCCTGCAGAGTCCAGAAAGCATGCTTGCAAATGACAGACCAGTCCACACATTATTTCCAGATCCAGCCCTCAGTCAAGTAGCAGGACATTGCTGTAATGCAAGTTAGGGGCCGAAAACCGCAGTGGGGGAAACCTGAGTTAGAACAACATAGATGTGAGCGGATTCAACAGATTGAAATAACACAATCCAAGTTCTCTGTCCACAAAAGTGCATTTATTTGAGCTGTTCTGGTCGAATTTCCAAATGAAAGTTACTGTTTATTAACACTGGTCCAGGTGTGTATATGTGTGTCATTGCACAAGCAGAGGGAGGGCTGCTTCAGACATTTTTATTTCATTTTATTTTTTTAAATGTTGGGCTATCAAAATATTTCACCCTAAATTCTTCACACACATTTCCTAAAATAGAAAAGCCAGTTGAATTTAATTTGAATTTTTGCAATATCAGCTACCCGGCAGCAGACATTATATTTCAATCAGGAGAGACTTCATGAACAAAATGTTTAAGAATGAACAATTTATACATTGAAATGTGCTGAAGATATTAGTAGAATTGAAGTGGATTAAAGTTAGGCCGAGAGGGGCCTTTGATTCCACAACATTTACCAACCAGAAGGAGACGTGCAAAGAGACTCGGGAGGATAGTACTTCTTGTCTCATCAGAAGTTCTTTATTGTCAGGTTGTTGTCATCATCATCATCAATACAGATGTTAACCTATACATCACAAAGATAGGCTATCTCTCAGGTCTTAACCCTATTCCTAGCCTAACCTAAACCTCGGAAAAGGGAGCTACACCGAACCAGTCTTCCCTCGGGCCTCTGTGACAGGCAGCAAGGCTGCCTATGACAGCGCCGCTCAGTGACAAGGCACTGGCCTTATAACAGCTGTGCGTGTGTGTGAGTGAGAGTGTGCATGTGAGTGCATGTGTTTATGAGTGTCCAATATCTGACCATATTAGCAATTGGCTGCTTCTAATAGAATCTTAGTTATTAATACGTAACTGGTGTCTGCTTGTTGATGTCCCTATTCAAGGTTCAGGTTCTTGGAAAGATCTGTGATCTGTGCTCTTCTAATCAGACAGTATAAAGAGCTTTATATCAACTGGAAATGTGTTGAAATACTACAGAATCTTTGGCGATTAGACCCCATCGCAAAGTCATTTGAAGGGGGCAGAGTAATCCTGGGCTGAGCAGAATACCCCCCTGATAGAGCCTAGACACTGGTGGCGGTGAAGAGCTGAAGGTCTAGGTGATTCTGATGATGTGATGAGGACTGGAGGTGAATGGGGTGGAGGAGGGTTGCATCCGTCATAGAAATTGAATCGGTCACTAAAAATGACAACTGACTTGTTTTTCAACGTTTGTCGGGAACAAGGTGATTGGCTCACAGATGGTAAGGTGAATATGATAGGTTTAAGCTAATAGAGATACCTTCCCACGATCAGCTGATTTAGCTGAAGCAGAAACTAGGCGAGAGCGTGGATGAAACTGAGGGAGGATCTGAAATAAAGAACATGGTGCAGACAGTCTTCCTGTCTGAACTTACGCTAAGCTTCATTTCGGTTTGTTGTGGCATTATGTCGATTTGTTCGTGGAGCCCATCTCTCCTTTGTCACGTGGTTTCATCTTGTCCATCGATCTTTACTCAGGGTTAAATCACCGAATGGACACATGCTGGTAACGATACACACAGTCTATTGCAAACACATACACCAGCAGATTGGAGCCCAAGTGGGCATTTTCCACAAGGGATTTAAGAGATACATTAGTAGAACAACAACAACCTCAAAATACATATCCATAGACTTCACAGGAGGTATTTGCTATCTCTCTCTTCTCTCTCTCTCTCTCTCTCTCTCTCTCTCTCTCTCTCTCTCTCTCTCTCTCTCTCTCTCTCTCTCTCTCTCTCTGTCTGTGTGTGTGAACAGGTTTAAGTAAAACGAACGAAATACAAACTGACACAGAAAAAGTAAAACCATAGACATGTCAATGCTTTTGTTCATAACACAGGGCTTGAGGTAAACCTTTTTTTTTACGAGGGCATCAACACCTTTAGGAGCATGATGACAAATCATGTTTTAGTCGCAATTGCTAGTGAAACACTTGCCGCTTTATGAGACAGGGTCCGTATGATAATGTTTATCTGATCTACAAATAGACGCTGAGTGGCTCGTTACAATTCACAGCTGTGATCCAGGCTAGAAGGCCACACTATTGAACTAACAACATGTAGTGAGATCTTTTCATGTTTCTTAAATGTCAGTTTTTTCTTTTCAGAGTGTAATACAAGGCCTTGCATATTAAAGAGAATGAATGCATTTATGTGTGATAATGTTGCCATATTTTATGCACCTCAAGCATGCATGTCTGTGGCTAGCAATACACACGGGATGCCATACATTTGAAGCTGAACGTTCCGATAAGATTTTTCTCAACCACTTGTTTAAAATGTTTCAACGGACCCCCTCTGGTTCCCGTTCCTTCCCTCCTCACACTGCAGTATATTCCAAGGAAATCACAGGACATCACAGACAGCTGCCTCACTCTCACTCATGTATTGTATGCTAGTGTGTGAAAGTGTGTACACTTTTGTGACAGTGTTTGATGCTGTCTCTTCCTCTGTGTGTGTGAGAGTGTGAGGGAGAGTTTGTGTGTTGGCATGGAACAAACACAGTGTGAAGCTCAACTCCACAAAGACTCTTTCAACAAAACCTGTTGGAAACCACTTTGAAGTTCTGTCTGTTGTTTTGAAATAAAATACTAAGTTAGAGCAAAGACACTAAAGTATAAGGCATAAGACACTTGTATTTATTGTGGAGATACAAAGGTAGAAAATACTGCTGTGGATTCTGAATTCCTAGCATGTAGATAACTACATTTTAAACACTAATCATATATTGTAACATGTGTTTTTTCGTGTGCACAACAGATCACAATGGGTTTCTATGGTTTCCTGTGTCACTGTCTATGAGCTCTTTTCTCTTTTAGGATTTCCAGCTGTGTCCATAATAAGCCCACTTACCCAATGTGACTGTGCTACAAAGCAGCTAAGAGTCATTCTCAATACATTGATGCATCCTGCTGCCTGATCAATCATCATATTGTCCTATTAGCGATGTTTGATTCGGTATGTCCGAAATGTTTTACTTTGGTGTGATTTCTCTATTCTCACTAACTGCTATGATAAAACAAAACAAAAAATCAAATCAAATATATTTTATTTCTTCCTTTTGGGACATTTGCATTCCTGCTATGTGATTTGGCAAAAACAATGACCACCTGGTTTCATGTTGCACAAAATTGGCTACAGTAACTGTGAAAAAAACATCTTCTGAATTAAGAGCCTGTATATAACAAAACTACAGTCTACATATGTCCATGTTACAGAGGCTCTTCTCAATTTCTGTATTTTAAATTTGTTCCAGATTAAGTGATGAATTACTCATGAAGATTGGCTTGTTCTACTGTCAGGGGACAAAGTAGAGCCAACTGGAATTTAAGATGCCACCATAAATAATATTATGTAGCTTGTCTTTTATGTATTTATTGTACCACCAGCATGTTGAAAAATTACACAATGTCCCCATATTGAGATTATTCAGGCCATTTCTGTATTAAACTAAATTGTGTACCGATAATAGCCTACATTTAAGTAGTTTGTTACCTAGGTTTCCGAAGGATATCTGTTCTGATTTTACTGGTAAATGTAAAGGGTCAGTTAAACCTGCAGTTCAGGAAAAACAAGGGTTCACATCTCTCTGGGGAGCGTGTCTATGTTCCCACAGCCTGATGGTCCCACATTTCTAAGTCATCTAACTATATAATAGAGAATAGTATGTCTGTGTGTGTTACTCCTATTCTTTTATTTAAAGATTAATTTTTGGCATTTTTCAAGCTTTATTAGATAATACAGAGTTGAAATGGGGAGACAGAGGGAGAGGGGGGATGACCTGCAGTAAAGGTCCACGGGTCAGATTTGAACCCACGACCACTGCAAATATGTTACACACTCTATCCCCTACACCACCGGAGTGCCCCTGTTACTCCTATTCTAACACTTCCCTGTCCCCGGCTTACCCCAACCCAAACCACCCAGCTGTAACGCCTGAACCTTATCGCCAATTTCAAGAACAAAGGGCTGTGGGACCATCAGGCTGTCGGAACCAGGCCCCCAGGAGCAGTTCCTTCTTCCACAATCCGGCAGTGCTTAGTGGCCAAGCCTAGTACTGCAGTGCTTAGTGGCCAAGCCTAGTACTGCAGTTGTTTTGGAGGGCTGTGGACGGGTCCATAAATTCATACGAGCCCAGAAGCAGATATCATCGTATTTTATACCATTGCTACTAAGCTTAACATTTATGTTAACTTCTCGTGTCCGAGGTTTTTCCTTTTTCTTAACATGAATGACGTTAATGGTTGATTTAAGAATGTTGCTCACTACCGAATCTTAGTTTAGAACTTGTTAACCACTATATTCAACAGAGTGTGAAGTTCACGTATAGAGAATCATTACTTCCATAAGTTACTAACTAGGGGGGTTAGTAATTTATACTTCCATGGTCGGTACACAATGCTACAATGCACGCTCAGATCAGACCTCTCGCTTAAAATGATAGAGAACAAGAATATTTCTACATCCGGAATGTCATTAAAGAGGTATTCACACAGAAATACAAATAGTTAAATAGATATGACATAAAAGAGTGACGTGATGGCTCTAACATATATATCTATTTATGATTTATCCTGCTTATACACAAGGCCGTAGGAATGCGATATTGGAGGGGACACGTCCCCCCCAAAATGATACCGCGAGGAGAAAAATATTTGATTTTGAAATTGCTTTATTTTGAAAGCCCAACACAGCTTCTTGTCACCGGCCCCCTAAATGTTTTTTTTGTGCCCCGAACCGAGCTTTAAAGGAGCTGTAAGCGGAATGGTCAGATTAGCTAACTCCGAGTCAGTTACTGCAGTTAGCAGTCCCCTTGCTCGTCCCTACGTCACCACATTAATGCACTGCGGTCTTCGAGCAGCAAGTTATCTAGCATCATCTCAGATCCATAAGTGTGATAAAACATGATACAAACCATCGAAACAGACATTGGGAAGGATTTTTACCTGCTCCGCCATTGTAGGCGCATACACATTCACCCATGTGTCGCTCTGGCGTGCACCGGCAGTGAGACCATGAGTGAGACGGGTGTGGGCTTGTAGCGTTCTCTCTTGTGATTGGATACAATTTCGGGATACTACATAAAGTTTAATTGCTGATTACATGCAGAGCAGCTGGCTAAGAGATTGGCTTTATGAAACGCGCACATCGTGTAAGTGATTACTGTATGAATAAAGAACGATTTAACTGTTATATTAATATAAATAAATCGCTTACTTCACCTTTAAGGTAACGCCCAGGGTTGGAGGTTAGGCATTCAGGCGGGGAAGTCTCTGCTTTGCAAAGGCAGTTAGAACGCTACTCAGCGACTTTTTTCAAACCCCAGAAGGCCCCATCAATTTTTCAGTAATTTCAAATAAAAGTGTCTAATTTTGTTCTTTGTTTACAGAACAATTCCATTCGATTTACAATCCAGATTACGATCGATAACTTGGATCGCAGTGTGACCCCTCATACCATGACAATGATCAACCAAAACAAATCTGTATCATTGGATGATAATGGTTGGTAATGAGGAGAGAGTCAGTGCAACTCATTTGCCACAAGACAACAGAAGGTCTGTGCTAGAAGTCCCACTAACAGACATACTACTACGAATTTACAACGAAAAATAGGAATGAATTTGCTGAACTTCTAGGAATAGTGTTGGTATCCCACCTTCAATGCCTCAGCCCATTCAACGACCTCCTTCAGTGGCACATACGACATTCTCATCTGAAAGGACCAACCAATTTTTTATTTTTTTATTTTTGATTGAAGTGATTTTCAGCAAACCACACAACATTTGGGTGGTCATGTGGTCTTAAAAAATCAACAAAACCCACCTCTTGTGTATTTGAACCAATGACGGTGCATTCTATGCTACACGCCATGAAAATTAGATAAAGCAACAATGCTGCGCCGCGCAGCAGCCGGCATCGATGGGTTAAGTATACCTGCTGATGTCGATGGAGACATTTTGATGAAGCCAGCTGTGAAAATCATTAGGCTCGTTCGACCTCACTTTCAGCTCGTCTGGAAAGTAGACGAGAGTAGCCGAGTGCAGTCGGGGGAGTGACGAAAATGCCTGACTGAAGCCGGACAGCTCCGAGTCGGCTCGACCGTCGGAAGTAGCGTCCTTGTTGCGGATGCAGTTCGTTTTCTAGTATTATTTTGAAGGCCTATTAGAAACATATTCGTAGAAGAGCTACACATGCTACAACCGATTAGAAGCAGAACAAAAAACAAAGAGGAGTAAACACTTCAAAAGCGAGGGACATTTTCAAAACAAGAAACGAGATATATCCCCATTCCCCACACATCTTTATCTTTCTTGTTATTTTACTAGAAAACCTACTTTTAAGTGATGAAAAATAATTTACAAATCCAAATAAAGGAGGTTCAGTATTTCTCCCTTCACATAACGAATATGATCGGCCTAAAGACAGTTAAAGGTCTATTAAAAGATCCCTTATTATTATTATAGAGATGGATATGATGAACTTTATTATTATGTTTAACATACAATTCCCAGACCATTTAGATTACTGAAAATAAGGCTATGATTTAATCTTAATGGCATAAAGATATGATATCACTTCACAATTCAATTCAAAGAACTTTATTCTTCCGTTAGGAACTTCATATGTGGAGGAGCATCAGGGTACAACAGTACATACAATATACAAGCACACACGCGCGCGCACACACACAGACACACACACACACACACAGTATCAGCTCAACATATGGCAGATAAAAACAATCTTAGCTTAGCCTAGTGAATAAATAGTACATAAATAGTACCGCCATAGAGGAGGAGTAATAAATACGTTTAAAAATGAAGTTAAAAAATAGTCCATGTGTTGAAAAAATAAATAAATAAAAAAATACCACCACGAATGTGACTCAAGTTTGTGTTCACTTAATAAATCTATACAGGAGAGTTAAACCTGCATGCTAATTATTGCTTTCCAAATTATTTCTCTGTCAAGGGTTCAGATCAGTGGAGGTTTAACTCTGATTAAATATATTTCTGCTTAAATGCATTCACTGCAGTGCAGGCCTAATGATTAAAAATTTAAATTAAAATCAAAAAGAATGGATCGTAATTTAATTTTGAGCGGTGATGTCAGACTTTTGCGTAACCAATTGGGGAAACGCATCAAAGGCACGGGGTTTAAACTCCCAATTAGCGCTCAGCTCCGCCTGTCAGCAAGACGTTTCCCATCAGACATTTCGCTCCCGCAGCCCGTGGGGAGCAACTGCAGCGACTTGCTCCAGTGTCTGTGTCCGTCTTGATACCGCGGGACTTCAAAGTCTCAAGCAGCCGAGCCGCAGCCAGCCGCGTGTGCAAGTGGGACAAAAAGTCTAACCATAATGCAGTGCGCTCAGCAAGACGAGCGTCATAATTGCGCAGGTCTTAGCAAGACGGCGACAGGTCGAACGAGCCTATTATTACTGGAGATCAGCTGACCAAACGAAATGCTGATGCTGCCCTCCGATCAGTGGAGAAAGCAAACACTCTACATCAGAGGTACTCAAACTCCGGACTCCGGTCCGCCGGCGGACCGCGGGGCATGTCTGTCCGGACCCATTTAGATTTTGAATTAGGCAACGTAATTGCAATGTATTTTCAAAATTATTTTAATGCGTCAAAAATAATTTCTAATGTGAAATAAAGTGTCACCAAATATCATTCATGGCAATCTAGCTTTGTTTTACTCGTGTAGCCACCTTGTCCAAGTGACAAAATCATCTGTGTTTGTGTCCGTGTCTGCCAGTCGGCTCTGTGAAACTAAACACTGCCAGGAGACATTCAAGACGAGAGGGCTTGATGACAGGGCTATCACTCAAAGCGATTTACGTTTTAGCCAATCAGAAGTGAAATAGGGCGGGCATTTGGGGAAACACGTCGGCGAAACCTGTTAGCAAGCCGCATGCGCGAACCTGACGAGCCGTTAGCAAGCCGCAAACCTGTTTCAGCGAGCACCGTCATGTCTCTGTCAAAGTGCCAAAAGAAGAGAAAAGTTGACGAAGAAAATAGAGAATTTAAAGCGGAATGGACAGAAAAGTATGCGTTCATTCTGCCCAAATCCAGCACAAGGCCGATGTGTCTCATTTGTACGGAGACCGTCGCTTTAGTGAAGAGCGCGAATGTGAAAAGGCATTATGACACAAAGCACGCATATTTCGAGGCTCAGTTCCCACAAAATTCTGAGGTAAGGACCACGAAAGTCAACCAGTTAAAATCATCATATGAGGGAACACATTCACTGTTTCGAAAAACACTGACACTGCAAGAAAGAGTAACTGAAGCATCATTTCGAGTGGTTTGGGTGCTGGCCAAACATAAGAAGCCCTTCTCTGATGCAGAAATAGTGAAGGAGTGTATCAACGAGGTTGTTGAGGCAATGTTTGAGGGAAATGAGAAGGATAAACTGTCAGATATGTTTGATAAGATACCACTATCTGACTCCACCGCAGTCAAAAGAGTGGAAGTACTTGCACACGACATAGTGCAGCAATTAACTGAGGACTTGAAAAATGCGCAATGCATCTCACTTGCTGCGGACGAGTCCACAGACCGCACAGATAAAGCACAGCTATGTGTCTTTGTGAGATACCTCAGCAGTTCAAAGGGGGTATTCTGTGAAGACATACTGGGTGTGGCACCTCTTCTTGGCCACACCACTGGAGATGACGTATCTAAAGCCATAATGCAGATGCTTAATGAGAGGGGAATTGATATCAAGACAGTCGTATCAATTGCAACTGATGGTGCCCCATCCATGACTGGAAAGACAAAGGGAGCTGTAAAACGTCTGAAAGAGCATCACCCAGGCATGCTGGCATACCACTGCATTATACACCAGTCTGTGCTTTGCGCCTCTCTTGGAAAAGAATATGCAGATGTCATGGAGAATGTCATGAAGCTTGTGAATTACTTAAGAGCCTCATCTGCCCTTCAGCACAGGCTTTTGCGAACTTTCTTGACTGAGGTGAGGTTTTCATTTGAATTTCTAGCTTTATTTTCTGTATAGTAGGCTATTGCATGTTGTTGTATTTTAGGCATTATTTGCAAATTAATTATACATAATACATTTAGGCCTACCATTATGATATTAAACAATAAATTAAAATCAGGTACCAGAAGTGCTGTAGTAGGCTATGTAGGGCTGTGTTTAGAAGTCACTCAAGGTATGCTATCTTTTCTGTCTCCCTCTACAGGCCAATGCTGAGTATGACGATTTACTTCTCCACAATAATGTGAGATGGCTGAGTAAGGGGAGAGTCTTGGAGAGAATTTGGGCAGTGAGAAAGGAGATTGAGGTTTTTTTGTCAGAGCAAAATAACACCAAAGCCCAACAGTACTTGGACTTTCTGCAGGATGCTGACAAAATGGAGCTTGTAGCTTTTTTAGTGGACATAACCTCTCACCTAAATGAGCTGAACCTCAAACTTCAAGGGAAAGATAATACTGTGTGTGAATTGATGGCAGCAGTACGCTCATTCCAAAGACGTCTGGAGATCTTCAGTAGTGACATCAGAGAGGCACATCTCCACTTTCCCTCTCTTCTGGAGCACACAAAGGGCAAACACAGTCACAACCATGGGGCCTTCTTGGAGAAGTTGGCTGAAAATTTCAAAGGGCGCTTTGACAGCTTCAACATAGGCAAGCAAGTACTACTCTTCGTTGGACAACCTTGCCAAGTGAAGCAGATTGAGCAGTTTGCAAAAGAGGCCAACAGCATCTTCCCATGGGCAAGTCCTGCAGCTCTGCAAACAGAGCTCATAGACCTGCAAGAAAATGTGGCTTTGAGTGAAGCCAATTGTGACCCTGTGACCTTCTGGACCAAGATGGTTACAGCAGGAGATTTGCCCACCCTTCACAAAGTTGCCATATTTGTGCTAACCATGTTTGGCTCCACATATAGGTGTGAGTCTGCATTTTCCACCATGAAGAAGGTTAAAGACTCATTCCGCAGCAGGTTGACAGATCAACACCTTGATCAGTGTCTCCGACTGGCAATTACACCTTTTGTACCAAGGTTCAAGCAATTGGTCGCTGACAGACAGTGCCATGCGTCTCACTAGTCAGGATTGTTAAAGGAGCCATAATAGTATTTCTTCACTTGGTGCTGATGAGTGCTGATTTTCATTTTTCATCATTTTCATTTGGAGCTGTTGAGTTCAAAGACTCAAGTTAATATATTATGTTAATGTTACATACTAAAATGGTTGATCACATTGATCGTTTCACTGTAATAAACGTTCTTGCAATTTATCCGGACCTTTGACTTTCATTGGAGAAAAAATATGGACCTTTGGGAAAAAAGTTTGAGGACCCCTGCTCTACATGGTCGATCAAAATGGCATTGTCCCCGCGATCGCAGATTTTCATTGCAGTATGACTTTCACCGATCTTATTCAAATAATATTATAAGACCACATCTAATGCAGACATGGGAACACTGCACCAACTACGGAACTTAATTAATAGAAGAGATGTTTCAGCAGCTGCTCTAGGAGCTAAATACAGAGCAAGCAACACATTCATTAAAGATGTGACCAACGCTTCAATCATAGCTGCTGCCATGCACTATTTCTCGATAGAGAATACACAAGACACACCAAAGACACACCCTCCACCTGCAACCTTCCAGTCTGACTTGGAGAAGCGTTACTGGATCAACACACACCTCCTTAATAAAGCTTGTCATTAATAACAAGATGGTAGTACCAGACCAAGGAAAGGGAGATGAAGAGGACACACAGGCTTACCCACGACTGAAGAAGTACAGTATTCAAAGACCACGCAGGGCTTACAAAAGATGTTGTAACCCCGGAATTCCACTGGCTGCGCGTGCATTGTCCAGCGGTTTTGCTCCGTGCGCCCAAGTCCGTCAACACTGACCGGTTCCGTTTTCAAAGCAGGCAGAGCCAGCTCCGCTGAACAGCTGGAGTTCAGAGCTGGCGATCGCTCTTTATAATATGATTCTCCTATATGGTATTTACACAACAACGAACGCAGGGAAATGTATTGTTCCCATCCGAACGAGTAAAAGAACAGTGGACATGCTTGTATGTGTCTCTGTTTTGGGATTGTTACCTGCATTGAACAGTGTCTTCTTTTGAAAATTAACCGGAGGTTTTATTGTTTTGTTGGCGTCTGTGTTCCTGTAAGCAGTAGCAAGAGCTTGCAGAGGAAGCAGCACCGGTAGGCAGGCTAGAGCAGCTTAAATAAGGCGCCACTTGAGTGGATAGCCAATGGGGTGCTGGGGGCGGAAGCTGGCGGTCAGCTGACGTGCAGAGATGACAGCCGGCTTGACTCCATTCCCTACCTGAACTAACGATATGCTCCATCAGTGCGTTTTTCACCGAGGAGCTGGAGCAGCAGCGGAGCAGGGAGACTGTGCAGCGGAGCTAGTGGACGCTCACGCACTGACTATAGTAAAAACCTGACAGCTCCGATGCCGTGGCGGAGCAGAGAAGGACCGGACAGGCAGTTGGTGGAATTCGGCCTTAATTGTCATGACGTATTCATGGATTACCACGGAGAGAAGACCAAAGGCCTGTTGCACAAAACTAAGATAGTTCGGTTATCCTGGCTTGCGTTAGCAATGATCCGGTTGCACAAAAGCGGAGGGACATAAGTTATCATGGAGATTTATCCTGGCTAAACTTTGTAACCATATACAAGTGCACAAAATTGAATATCAATGAAAAGTTACTTTTTTCTGTAATTTTATTCAAAAAGTGAAAATTTAATATATTCTAGTTTCACTAGAGGAGAATTAAACAATACAGGGGCATCAAGATAAATTGGCAGAGAATACAGCTGCTCTATGAAATGAACAGCCCCCTCACTTACGGTTTAACCTAGCAAGGCATTGTGGGTCTTTTCCATTTTTACATCAGTTAATCTGTGTTCGATCTCTGGGTCTACTTCTGAAAGCTGTCTGGCACTTAACAAAATTACTTACACCTGGCATGACAAAGCAGACCCTTTTTCATCCTGGATTGGTGTTGACAACTGACTAATCCAAAGTGCCCAGTCAGTTTTTCAGTTTTTGTGATATTGCGAAAAAACCGTTCCATACGCAAATGGGCGTGGCCTATGCCAAAAGATGCAGCTGACTCCAATGAATCTGTGGATATAAAGTTTTTGACTGTGGGATGTTCGGTGTGGGAGCTATGACGTTTTCCTTGATGTAGTGCCACCTAGTGGATGGCATGTCCGGACGGACCTGGATCTAGTCATGCAATTGGCATGTCTGCACCCTTTACGGTTTGGGCTGTGGACACACTTTTAGGGGGGTAAGTATAACGGCCCCCACACACACATCCTGAGTCTACCTCTGGAGCGCGTCGCGTTACCTTACTGCTGCCTCTCTCGGACTTTTCTCGGCCACACATGCAACGTCTCAGCAGCTGCTGCTGCTGCAGCGCTGCTTCTAAAAGCCCTATCTTTCTACATAGAGTTTTCATAGATAATTCCCATTAAAAATGAAGTTCTTTCATGTCATCTATGATGCATATGATTTATATTGAGTCTGGACAGTAATCCGTGCGCCCCATTGCCATTTTTTTTCTTTTTTTTGCCATATTTTCGCTTGTTGGAAGTTTTATTTTGAAGGGGACACACCAGGAAATGGTGAAACTACAGCGAAAGCTGCCAGTATGAAGTCAATATGACTCTCAGCAGAGTATTTCAAAAATCACTTTACTGATTTATACGGGAGAGAGAGAGGGGGTGTGGTCGGGGAAGAAGAAGGCCGTAGACACAGATAGAGCAACGAAAAACTGTTGCGCTCATCATGATCTTTTTTATTTCTTCACTATATTGGATCTCTATATGTGTCATTTATCCAAAAATGAAATGCCAGAACTAATTGAAAATTAGGTTTTAAATCCCTCGGATTTTGATTGCACAATTAAATCGTGAAATAAAGGGATTATTCGCGTATACGACTGAGGGATGTTTTATTTTGAAATAAACACACCGGGTAAACGTGTAACTAGAGTGAATGCTGCTGGTATGACTGTCAGCAGAGTATTTCTCTATCAGTTAAAGCACAGAGACGCGAGAGAGACGCGCTGCTCTCAGAAAAAAAATAGGCGAGCCTCCTGAGGTGAAGGGGAGCGTTGCTGCAGACGTGCCTCCGACGCGCCTCAGCAGTGCGTCTGAGGTTGGATGTGTGCTCGCTCGACGTTGATTTCACAGTCTGTGACAAAAAGTCAGACGCAGACGCGAGGTAGACGCGCAGTAGAGGTAGGATGTGTGTGGGGGCCGTAATAATAATCCTTACAAAAACAATAGGGTTCCCTGCCCAGCAGGGCTTGGGAACCGCGTTGCTCTGCAAAACGCGGTCCCAGCTCCTGCTCGGGCTTGGCTCCCTAAAAACAAGAACAGCACTCTGTTACATTAAAATACATAAAAAGCCTGGGATAAAATCAAAAAAAAGCCCGAAAGGCTTATTTCCATTGTGGTCCCTATACACAAAACATACACAAAATGTATACATACATAAAAATCACACACACAACAATGACCACCACTAAGACAAGCCTAATTACATCAAAGCCCTTTTTTAGGGCCTTTTTAAAACTAGCCAAACTCCCGACCAACTTGAGTGCTCCCGGTAACCTGTTCCAAAGTGTAGCTCCAGCATAAAAAAAGGAATCCTTTCCCATGTTAGTCTTCACTCTGGTGGGTACAAAATCAGTAGAGCTACCCCTAGTGGAATGCCTGTGAACTTCACTTACTCGATTAAAATAGTTTCTAAAATATTTGGGAACATCCCCATTTACAATCCTACGTACCATACACTGAGATCTGAGATACACAATCATCTACTTTCAACCAACCCAAAAATCAGAAATCAGTTAGAAACAGTAAACATGAATCTGTAGAATGAGATTTACGGAAGCCAGATTGGAACTCATAAAATATATTTTGTCAAGATACCTATTTGTCAATTTGTTCATAAATTATCTTTTCGATGATTTTTGACAGACAGGTCTATAGTTGCCAGGGTCCAGTTTACTCCCTTTCTTATAAAGCGGAATCACTCTGGCAATCTTGAGATCATTAGGAAAATGCCCTTGTTCTATAGAACTGTTTACAATATGAGTGATGCAGGGGGTAATGATCTCTGCAGCATCACTTAGGAACCGTGATGGAATAGAGTCTACTCCTGTGGCTTTAGAGCAGGGGTCACCAACCTTTTTGAACCTGAGGGCTACTTCATGGGTACTGAGTCATATGTTAGAAATTCTAAATCTAAACATTAATGATGTGAATGACGTAATATAGCCCCCAATCATTAAATGTATGTAATCATATCTAATCAATATATTATATAACCTAACTAACAATCAAGCATTGATAACATGTATGTATAATGGTCGTTAAAACTTTAAGGCAAGAACAGAGACAAAATTACGCAGTTGTAGAAAAATCTGTATGACCTTCCCACAAGCTGAGGCTAAGGATGTATCTATTTTTCCACAATGGGCCTCTGTAAACTCATCAGCAGACCTGACCATAGGGAAGCAACACTGTTGCCATCAAACAGAACATCAGCAGAGCATAGTGTAGGCGTTCCCATAGGGCAGGTCATCATCAAGAAGAAACAGAAGATTGGATGAACAAGATGAATGACATCATTTTAATCCAATGACATGTGTAAACTGAGCTTGTTAAATATGACTGATGTCCAGAAAACTGGGCTTTTTCTGCATTTTCTTTTTTGTCTGCCTGCCTTGCAAAACCTGTAACCTGCCGATCATAATTTTCCATTAAATCTCCATCGAATTTTCATCTCGACTCATCTCCAGTTTTTTCATCTCTTCCTCCTCTTAAGAAACGAATACGTGAATTAATATAAGTTTTATTACATACGAAGGGCACCCAGTTTGATGCACTCTTCTGAAATAACAAATTTGCTCAGTTTGCCTTTAGTTATATATTATTATTAATGATTAATGATATTCATCTATGTGAAGACACTGATCATGTTAATGATTTCTCACAATAATTATCAACAATGACTTAAAAAAGGTGGGAAACAGATTATTATATCAATATTCAACACTTTATTTCTATTAATCTCAGCAATTGTTTACATTTTTCAGAGGATCACTATAACATTTCATAGGAAAAATCTTGCCAGTGACAAACCCTTTTGACAAATCTTAACTATGTATTGCACCTTGTATGAAAAAGTTATCAATTATGTAATGTTTAAGAAAAATCAATCAATTATGTAATGTTTAAGAAAAATCAACTTACATATTTTCAAATAAATCTAATCACATTTTGAACTATTGACCAAGTCTGCTGCATTTTTACAAAATTATATCTGTTACATTTCATGAATACTCTTTTGAATGGAACACAATTGTTCCAATTTTAAATTCACAACATTTCATAGGAAACAATCTCAAATCTTCACCAGTGACAAACTCTTTTAACAAATCATTAACTATGTAGCACCTTGTTTGGTAAATGGTAAATGGACTTGTATAGCGCTATATCTCCGTTTGTCACAGACTCAAAGCACTTTACATTGTTTTTTTTGTACACATTCACCCAGTCACACACACATTCATACACCGATAGCAGCAGCTACCACGCAGGGTAGGCTTAGCACTAGGGTGCTAAGCTAACTAAGCTAACTATCGGGAGCAATTCGGGTTCAGTGTCTTGCCCAGGGACACTTCGACATGTGGCGGGGAGACGGGGGATCGAACCTCCGACCCTGCACACCAGAGGCGAGCTCCCTACCCACTTCGCCACAGCCGCCCCAAGTTTGAAAAAGTAATCAATTATGTAATGTTTAAGAAAAATCAACTTACATATTTTCAAATAAATCTAATCACATTTTGACTAATGACCAAGTCTGCTGCATTTTTACAAAATAATCTTTTACATTTCATGAATACTCTCTTGAATGGAACACAATTTTTCCTATTTTAAATTCACAACATTTCATAGGAAAATGGAAAATCTCAAATGTTCACTAGTCAGTGACAAACTCTTTTAATAAATCATTAACTATGTATTGCACCTTGTATGAAAAAGTTATCAATTATGTAATGTTTAAGAAAAATCAATCAATTATGTAATGTTTAAGAAAAATCAATCAATTATGTAATGTTTAAGAAAAATCAACTTACATATTTTCAAATAAATCTAATCACATTTTGAACTAATGACCAAGTCTGCTGCATTTTTACAAAATGATATCTGTTACATTTCATGAACACTATTACATTGAACACAATGTATCCTATTTTTGATTCAGCTTTGCAACTGACACTTTGTTAGTGGGAAGACTGGCATTGCATGCTGTTCACCAGTGTGTTGTAGTCTGGTGTGTAACTTGACACTGCAACTCTGAGTGAGTCTTGCAGATGTGCATCAGTGAGGCGGGTTCTGTGTTTGTTCTTGATGAAGTTCATGTCAGAAAATGCTGATTCACAGAGATAGGTTGAACCAAACAGACTGGCAACCTTCATAGCTGCTGTGCTTACACCACTGTACTTTTCTGTGTCAACAAGGCTCCAAAAGTTTGGTGCAGCTTGGTGGGCTTTGAGGTGCAGGTCATTTTGCAATGTTACAATTTCAATCTCCACCTGTCCAGCATCCAAGTTGAACGTTGCACTTAGTTGCTCAGCAATGTCAGTTATGTCCTTGTTCATGAAAGGATTGGAGATGAATGAAACACATGGCTCAAGCTGATCAAGGTCACAAAACCTATCCTCAAACTCTTGTCCAAGTCTGTTTATGACTTGACAGTACTTTTCTGCATTTTTGTCCAATGCCTCAGATGCAGAAGCATTGTCTTTAAGCACCGACTGCACAGAGGGAAAGTGCAGCATTTTTTTTTTCTCTGTAAATGCACAGAGAAAATGTTCATCTTGGCTTTAAATGCATTTAAAGCACTTATCATGTCAACAACAGTCTTACCTTTGCCTTGCAGCTCGCAGTTCAAGTGGTTTAGTTTCCCAGTAATGTCCGTTAGAAATGCGAGGTCAAGTGTCCACTCTGTGTCCTCTAGCAGCGAGACATCTTCCCCTTTGGACTGCATGAACTCCTTGATTTCACCCAAAAGTGACAAAAAACGAAGCAAAACTCGTCCTCTGCTCAGCCATCGGATTTCTGTGTGTAGCAGCAGGTCGCCATATTCTGCTGACATCTCCTCCAATAGCACCTTGAAGATCCTGTGCTGTTTCGCTTTGGAGCGGATGCTGTTGATGATTTTCACAACGGGAGTCATCACGTGCTCAAAGCCGATCACTTTTGCACATAACGCCTGCTGGTGAATGATGCAGTGGTAATGCAGAAGTTTTGGGAAGTCTGGGTCACCTTTACAGTGCGCGATGAAACCTGCATGTCGGCCGATCATAGCAGGAGCCCCGTCTGTTGTCACCGCTACTAGCTTTTCCAGTGGCACCTTTTTCTGTACGAAAAACTCCTTCACCGCGTTGTAAACGTCAACTCCCCTCGTAGTTGTCTTTAAGGGCAGTAGTGTCAGGAGTTCTTCTTTCGTGGATAAATCTGCAAACACCATCCGGATAAAGACTGACAGCTGCGCTGTACTGCTGTTGTCCATGGACTCGTCACACTGGATGCTAAACCACCTGCACCGCGCCAGATCCCGGTCCAGCTGCTCTGCCAGGTTAGTGGACATAGCTGACACCCGTCTAGTCATCGTCGATGCCCCCAGTTGGACATCGGGGAGAGTGGAGATTAGATTGGCTCCATTTTTCTCGTCTTTAAGTACAGTGTTGGCAATAATCATCATTGCTTCTTTGAACACTTCTCCGTCTGAAAAGGCCTTCTTCTTCTTTATCAGAAAATGTGCAGCTCTAAACGAGGCTTCGGTTGCTTTTATGGAGTTCTTTGCCGGCTTCGTGAAAAAAGACTGCTGCTTTCCCAAAGCTGCCTTTAGCTCACGGGCTTTTTCTGCCCGTAGCGCGCTTCCCGCAGGGTAGTTAGCATGGTAGCTGTTGTGTGTAGCAAAGTGTCTCTCCACATTGTGCCACTTTGCCGTCGCCACAGTCGCCCCGCAAATGAGACAAACGCAGCTTTCTTTCACACTTGTAAAAAAGAATTCTTCCTCCCATTCGCTGTGAAAATTATAGGTTCTCTTCCTTTTTTCTGCCATGTTTTTGGGGTAAGAATGTGCATTCAGTTCATGGATTCAGCTCCCCATCATCGCTGTTCCCGCTAGCTTACGCTCAGCCCCGCGAACACTGAAGCTTCCTTTGTCATGCGCACTCATCTTTGAACTAGAATAGGTCAGAGATCGACTGAATTATCTAAACTTCCATGTATTGTACAAATATGTTTTATTATTTTATTTTAAAGATCTTGTCATTTTCATATAGGGGAAAGTGGGGTGAGTTGTGCAACTTTTTACTCAAAGTGATTTTAAAGTGAGGCCTTGACAGTTATGTCTCCAACTCAAATATGTACATATATTTCAGGATGTTGTGCATCCCTGGCAATAAAAACTTTGGATCTGGAATAAACTGTTTAAGAAATATAGCTTTCGGAAAAAAAGTTGTCTTGTCGCACAAATCACCCCACGTGCATTTGGAGAAAATAAGATGGGGTGAATTGTGCCAATTTATATATATCTCAAAAACTGTAATGCAAGACAAATCCATTAGACAATCACTTATTTAAGGTGTATTTAAAGTAAATAAAGTAAATAGTTGACAAAGATTGAAGGTACATTTTCTTAAACAAGGCCTAGCAGATCTAGGTGGTTTTGCCTGCAAAGCTCACAATGACAAAGTCACCATCATCATCTTTCTGGCCATCTGAACTCTCATCAGTGGTGTCGTTAAGTGGAATTGAGATGTCACTCTCTTTGAGCTACTGTAGACAATCACTTTCTTTTGGTGACCAGCGTATACAGCCATGCCACTGGCACAACTCTCAGAAATGTACTTTGCACTAGTTGCTCCGTGCTTGTGGAACCAACTGCCACCTGACAAATGTGATTCCCCCTACATTTCTGCCTTTAAATCAAGGCTCAAAACCCATATGTACACCCTGGTGTTTCCTCCCCATTAACTATCTTACCTCTGCACTACTATCTGTGTTTATGTGGATGTATGGGCTTTACGTCTTTTATTTTGGTTATTGTTATTGTACCTTCATTGTTTACCTACTGAATGCACTATGTACAGTACTTTGGACAGTGCAAACTGTCATAAATGTGCTTTTATAAATACATTTTACTTACTTACTTACTTATAACTCACCCAGGCCCTTGCACACAAATCACCCCATCCCCAGAATTTTGGATAATAGGCATGATGCAGCAATTTAGGGTTGACATTGTGCTAACTATATAGACTCAAAGTGTAGCATACCAAAGCACTAAAACATTTGTCAAATGTTTTCAAACATGTCTATAATTGTTCAGACACAATAATCAAAAAACCTTGATCATGGAAATTTTACTTTGAAAGGCAAAACACAGTTTTTTGAGCTTAAATGTGCTTATATCTTATTCCTTGTGTCTCCCTTCTTTACAGGATGAGTCAAATGGATGGCTCTTCTTAAATATGTGGTCACATTTCCAATTTCTTCCACGGTTTTCTAGAAACAAGGGGTTTTGCAACTTCCAAAATGCACAACTCACCCCACTTTCCCCTACATATAAATGCAA
The DNA here is from genome assembly GCA_026122265.1 of Ammodytes dubius. NCBI lineage: Eukaryota > Metazoa > Chordata > Actinopteri > Uranoscopiformes > Ammodytidae > Ammodytes > Ammodytes dubius. The sequence continues at coordinate 661,866 of CM047512.1, read as the reverse complement.
GTGTGATTTAAAAAAAAATATTTTAAAATTATTATTTTTTTTTTAGACGCAGCTCACTGGAGAGTTGTGCTATTTTTAGAACAGGCCTGCGGGCGCCTCAAATGGTCCTTGCGGGCGCACTGGTGCCCCTGCTTTAGAGCAATCAAGCCTTTGGAGCTTCTCAAGAACATGTGCCTCAGACACCTTTTCAAAGAGGAGGCCACCCATCTGAATCCCTAACTGAGATTAATAATCTCGCACATGGCTTTCACCATATTGACCAGTCAGGCCAGGTAGTTTATCCACAAGCTTGCTGGCAACAGATGAAAAATGTTTATTAAAGCCATCTGCTACTTTCTCCTTTTCTGATGTAATATTATTACCAAGATTTAGAGTGATGTTAGTGTTTTTGGTTTTCATCTTTTTACTGTAGCCAAGCTGCTTGAGGGATTTCCATAGCTTTCCTGAGTCATTTCTAAATTCAGCTATTTTCTCATTAAAAAATGCCTTTTTAGTATGAACCACTAATCTGTTAACTTCATTTCTCGCCTTATTATAATCAGTCCAACTCTGGAAGAAAGATGCGATAAATAGCACCGATGTGGATAATGGAGCACTTGTGGACAGTTTCCCCTCAAAGTCCTGCTGTGTTACACTTATTTTCTCACATAAAAAGTGATGGAGGTAGCTGTGTAGGAAGTAGAGTGAAAAAGACATCCTCCGCACTGCACACCTGGCCCAGCTCGATTTTTGGGGAGATACAGAAATGATCAATTGGAAGAAAAGCTGTTTGAGTACCTACAATCCCTTTGTCTCACATTCCGAGGGCCTGAAAAGCGCTTACACACTATAAAATGTAGCCAATCATTTTTCTCCGTTCTGCAAATATATAGCATGTTCAAACAAAAGCACAGTCCATGTTCGCAGTCTCACAAACATGAGCGTTCCTGTTTATTTACACCCATATACCTATGTGTTCTAATCTTAATATGGCTAATGGGCCTATAACCATTACATTAATCGGGATAGCCTGCATGAATGTGCAGTATGTAGCCTTTATCGTTAGGGATGCACCGAAATGAAAATTCTTGGCCGAAACCGAATAAAACTAAACAGTTGGCCGAAAGGCCGAAACCGAAAGAGGCTTTTGCAGTTTTGTTTATTATTTAGTCAATTATTTCAACATTGCATACATGAACTCCCAAATGTTCTCCTCAAACATAGCCTACAACTAAAAAGCAACCCTATAAATAATTAAACAGTAAAACCTTCAAATCTAAGAGTAAAATTAATATTTTTACTAGGAATTAATTTGTGAACCTCTCACTGATTTTTACCTTGACTTATATGAGGATGAATCTACAAAGAGATTGACTTATTGCCGTTCTTCATTTTTGCAGTGCAGGTTGAGTTGCTCTAAAAACAACTGCACCACAGCTGCCACCATAATGTTCAGACTTCAGAATTTGCTTCAATGCCCTGATCATAACAATGAGAGGCTTTAAACGATGTCCATTCTTAGGAGGTGATTGTAACCTTTTCGTCTGTAGACTGAAACTAACGGGGGGAGGCGGCTTGCTGGACATATATTTAGTCGCGCTGTCAGTTTGCCAACTTGGCTCTGTGTATTCAGGCTCGAGAAATGCAATCAGACCGTAGGAGCCTTTTCCCCAACAGCGCTAACGGACAGGATATCTCCGGTTATCATTTTAGATGTCAAACTAAAGTTTTTTTTGCGCGGCGGCCCTCACCGGCGAGGTGTCACTGTGAGTGACACCGTTACCAACTGTCACACTGTCACAGAGTTTCACCGGGTGAATCGCTGCTTCGCTCGCGCAAGGCTTTTGTGTTTCTATGGTGATTAAACATCAGTCTTGGACGAGCGTTTTAACTTTATGCTGCATTAAGCATTGCACTGTCTGCGCCGTGTTTCATCCAGTTTGAAAAAATTCTCCCACACTGGACTCTGACATTTTCATGCACGCTCCAAACTGCTCCTGCTGCGCGCTCACAAAGAGACGTGGACTCGCATACACGGTTACGTCTCTCTTTACTGCCATTTCCTGGTTTACAAGCGCGCAGCTCTTTTAAAAACATATTTCCTTAGTGTCATTTAGTTCGCCAATTTTCGGTAATGTTGTTCGGCTTTTTAACTGTTTCGGGCCGAAACCGAAAATGACTTATTTTGCCATTTTCGGCCGAACTTTTTCGGTGGCCGAATATTCGGTGCATCCCTATTCATCGTAGTAGTTTACATTTGATACTAATGTTGCATCTGTTTTAGATCTCACATATCACTACTGATGCTGTTGTTGTTGGTGCGAGGAGGGAAAGGCAGTTAGATAAAAGAGAGAGGGATAGAGACAGAAACAGAAAGTATGTGAAGGACATAGACAATCAGAGAGAGAGAGAGAGAGAGAGAGAGAGAGAGAGAGAGAGAGAGAGAGAGAGAGAGAGAGAGAGAGAGAGAGAGAGAGAGAGAGAGAGAGAGAGAGAGAGAGAGAGAGAGGGAGGTGTAATGGCCAAGCGGACTCTCTCAGCTCTGGGGCCCGGGTCATGTCAAGTCTGATCTCATTATCCAGCACTTAGTCCTAGAACAAACAGCCAGTGGCCTCCTTCCTTTCCTTTCCCTCCATCTCTCTCTCTCTCCCTCCATCCCTTTCCTAACGACTAGCACTGCTCATGTCCTAACAACTCTGCCTGGCTCACTTACTGTCTAATGACTGCCACTGCTTATAGTCTGTGCTTCAAATCCCATTTATCTCACTACTGGAGGGCTCACATTCAGACCATTCTCTACTGGGAGAGCAGCGGGAAAGAGAGAGAGAGAGAAAGTGTGTGTGTGTGCGTGTGTGTGTGTGAGGAAGGGATGGCTGGAGAGGTAAGGTATTGGGGTTTAAGCGAGAGATAACTTCCTTCCTCCTCACATAAGTTACAGTGGACATGCACATGTCAGTTATTTAAGGTGCTTCCATCAATCTGCACCAACTCGATAGGCATGTGCTCCTTCCCTTCCCTTTCCTTTCTCACTTTCTCGTTTTTTTGGACCATGCAGACCTCAAGTGGCAGGATATGTTGTAGTGGATGATGATCTTCACTTTGATGTCATCCACTCCTCCACCTCTTCCGTTCCCCTGACACCCCCCCCCCCCCCCCCCCCCCCCACTTCCTCTCTGTGTCTTTGTGTCCTGAGTCTTAATGTGTTAGATGGAGGTCTATCAACCCGGCAAGCACCATTACAGTCATTTCCTCTGTGATATGAATGACGGCCATCCATTATTTATCAAAACTCGCTCATTACTCCCCCAGCCCATTGCATACACCCTACCAGACAAAGCTCTCTCAACAGCCACTCCAGACATTACTTCCATAAGACAGTGGTGGTGGGCTGTCATGGTACAATGCTGTGATCATGCAGGTGTGGTGCATGCAATGGTTAAAGGAAAGGTTCAACATTTTAAATGGCTATCTTTTTGCTTCAGTCTTGGGTTCAAGAAAAGGCGACAGAAACCGTTCCTGTAACTGTGCATGCATTTTTTTATTCAGAAATGGGCAAAGGTCTCTCAGCCAGGTTAGCTAAAGCTCAAACACTGGTAGTCAAGGGGAGCAGGTCAAAAGATAAACTTTACAACATCACTAAATGCTCCTGTGTGCTTGTTGGGACTTTTTTATTTACCACGGTATATTTGTATATTTGCTATGTCATTTAAAATGTAAACACATACTGGAAGGAAACCGGGAAGTGCCTGTGACAGTCACGTCACACGGCCATTTATTTGAGAGTGAGGCAAAAAGCTACAAATTAAAAATGTTGAACTATTCCTTTAAGTTTATTGCCAGAGGAGAGAGCATGATGCGTTTCACTGCTGATTTTTACCAGCATTCAATAAGGAAGTGACCACAACTGTAGTAACCAGGAAGTGGCACTGGGGGCTGGGAGCAGAAGACAGCCATCTCTCGTTGACTCCAATGTTAAACATGCCGTTTTCACAGCATTACTAAACCTATTTACAGCCAGGGCCACAAAACCATTTTAGTCTGTATGTTTAGGTCATATCTCCATGACAACACTGAGGGGGGTGAATTTGTTTGGCCCACGCTAGTTTTTATTCTTTTGGAGGTTAAAATGTATTGGCGCGATCTCTTGAGTGACAGCTCTCCGCCCGTTGTCCCTCACTTTGCCTCGGAGGCAGCCGCGGCTGGCCCATAGAGGGCGCTAGGGCGCCGCCCCACCCCTCCTCCCCCCAACAAAAAAAAATAATTTTTACGTTTTTTTTGTGTGTGTTAATTTGAGGCAACTAAACTATTTAATTTTACTTAAGAATGCACACTGAATTTATATTCTGGCACTGTATTTACATTTCATGGCGAAATTCAAGCTCTAAACTGACTCATTTAGCTTCTACGGGCGCCAGCTCACGGCGCCCCAAACCCTCGTTCACTCAGAGTGGCCCTATCAATTTCTATTGCCATTCACTTTTAACGGAGGGTTTGGGGCGCTGGGACGTGGCGCCCAGTAACTGGTTACCTGGCAACAATAACAACAACGTTCGGACGGATCTACTATTGCTCGCGGAGTCGCGTGCAGTGTTGCCAACTTAGCGATGTTGTCGCTATATTTAGCGACTTTTCAACCCCCCTGGCGACTTTTTTTTCAAAACAGCGACAAGCGACAACTCTAGCTTTTTTTCTGGTGTTATTGGTGACTTTTTCGCCAAGGCAAGTATCACTTTTAACTCTTCTCAACGAGCAGCGGGAGACTCCCCGGCCCCTCTCCCGTAACAGAGCACTGACAGGCGGCCTGCTCCTCGCGCAGCAGTCCCTCCCAGCTGCGGTCAGAGCAGGAGATACACACCTCTCTGCTCGTGGTCCGTTAGCATCCCTATTAGCAGTTGTAGTAGCAGCTTTCCCCCCCTCTTCTACAGTCTACGAGTAGTGCAACTCAAAATATTAGGCAGTGCTTTTTTAAACTTTGAGCATGTATGATTACTGCTAGACTTACCATTATCACGTTGCTTGTTTATGCGATTGACACGTTCATAACACTAGAACCTCACCTATTGCCTATGTTGGCATCATGCCTTTAGTGTGCATATTGTAAATAATTATCTGCAAACCTATGTTGGCATCATGCTTTTAGTGTGCATAGGCTATTATTGTATAATTCTCTGCAAACCTATGGTGGTGTGACGCACACAAGACATATGGTCACAATTTGTGTTTATGTATTAATTGTATCAGTGATCATAATCACTTGTTTCCCAGCACTTGCTGATGATTTATTTAAACTTGTATTAGCTCTTATTCAGTCTTTGAAGGCTTGTACTTCTGGGTGTGATACCGATTAACGCCAGAGAGAGAGAGAATGTGAACTTGTGTATAATTCTCAATTGTTATTGATGTATTTGCACTTTTAATCTTGCTGAATTCTACAAGGCAAATAAATTAAGTTAAAACCTAGTTCCCCTGCCCCATTTGTCTTTGTAAGGAAATGTTCTATTTTGTCTTTATTATTTTGTCAGAATGCACCAGAATGCTTCATTTGTATGTGAAAATCACAAAAAAATCTTCGGGGGAGGATCCCCCCAGACACCCCTACATGGGTTTGGTTTATAACATTTCAGCCCCACCTAAAAAAAAATTCACCAGCCGCCACTGCTCGGAGGTATACGTCAGCTATCTCCCTCCCCCTCACAAAATGGCGACGCGCACAAACCAGGATTATTGGATGCCGTGTGAATAACTGAGGTCAGCCCGGATGCTACATCCATATTATTTACTATCTATGTGTAGCACCCACACTTTGCCCCCAACCCCCGTCTTGTGTTTGGATGTTGCACCGCCACGTGGCTGGCAAATAAGCAAGCAAGCCAATAGTATCCAGCTGCAGGCAAGGCCCGCCCACTCAGCTCTCTCTCTCTTTCTCTCTCTCACACACACACACACACACACACACGGCCCATGGCACAGAGCAGAAGAACGGCAGAGAGTAAGAGGAGTGCCGTTTGGCTGTATTTTCAGGCTGAAAATGAAACGACTGCGAGCTGCAATATTTACAAATAATTTTTCTATAAATAAAAACGGTTTGCCACCGCACATTTCACTGCACATTTCTGCCTGTCTACGAAAGGTTTTTGTGCGCAGCAAGCTTTATAAATGAGGCCCCAGGTTGTGGTCATCTTTGGCATCAGTTGATATTAACTTTCAAAGTGCAACCGGTCATGTTAGTCCTACTCAAACCAACTTAAAAAAAAAAATTATGCTAAGACCTTGATATAATAGGCTACATTTATCCCATTGGAAAGTGCTATTTAAGACAAGATAATCCTTTAATCATCCCACAACAGGGACATTTACATAATAACAGTAGCTAACAAGCAGGTGTATAGTAACTCCAAGAAATTCTGAGTCTAAAAGCTTTAATTGAGGGGAAACTGCCAGCTCTTTATGAAGACTGCTGTTCTAAAATCAGAAAAGCATTGAGTGGTGTGAACAATGTTGTACTGACTACTGACATCAAGAGCTACAGAGGCGTATTTAACAGTCGCATGCCACATGATAGATGAGCACTGGCATACGTGCTTGAAACATGTTCTTTCCCCGAACAACACACCGACAACCAAGGGTGTAACTTTGATGTTCATATTGGTGGGGACACATTTTGGCGAAACGTCACACAATTTGGTGAAACGCCCTCGCCCCAGACCCACCATCCAACCGCTCACTAGTTTATTAACCAAACCAGTTTTATCATGTATCTATCATCATCATCATCATCATCAACCTTTATTTAAACAGGCAAAAATTGCTAAGAAACAATGTCTTATTTAAGCAATGGCCTGGTAGGAGGTGAATGACCTCCTGGGGGAAAGGGGATAGGGAGAGAACAAGACAACACTGTACAATTTTAAAGCCTTTGTGCAATATATAATTATATTTACACGCATAATAAGCTACTATAACTAGCCTAACTGTAACAGGGTTATTTGAATCACGATGACCTATTGATTCTTCTTGCATATTGAATCACGTGCTCTCTGATATGGGTTGCGGCTGTTCGTCACATGGAAAAATTGCAACAAATTAGCTTTCTAGTTTACAGTTCATTTGTCTAGGCTATGACAGTTAAGTGCATATTTTGGCAAAGATTGCCTTATAAGATGTAGGCCTATAGGCTGTTAATGTCTGGCTGTCGGCATCGGATAACCTGCAGGACAAATAAAAAGCAAAGACTTCGCTTTGCATGGCCGGTGGTCCAGACAGACATGTCCTGTCAGATCTTATTTTCCAACGACGCCTGATTAGACTAGGCCTACATACAGTATGTCATTGTCAGTGTTACAATGAGATGTTTGATTACTAACTTAACTTAACGTTGTTTGGTGAAAATTGTTCCGAATGTCTTCTCCTTTCCTTTTTATCCCCGACATTCTTCCTCAGTTGACGTCAAACTTCAGCCGCATTCATAGCGCAGCAGCTGAGCTGATTGATTCCGAAATGACAGCAGAAGCTGTTTAACCGCTCTCAAATTAAGCAACCAATCACTGCTAACCGAAACACAACCCACGACAACCAACGGGAGGCAAAGCCAATCACAAAATACATAAGGCATTTTACAAATACAAACGCATTAACCCTTTCTCGTCGTTGTCATCTCGTTCTCATATTGGTGTGGACAATTTCAGCACATTTGAATATTGGTATGGACGCTTCCCTGTTTTTTAGGCTGTAGTCGTCATCCAATAAAAACATTTATATTAACAGTTTCGGTAATTATTTGGTGCTGTGTTGCTGTCATTTCTTCCCCATTTTTCTCCTCTTATTGAGCATTTCACAATGCGCGAAACAGCGCCCGTTTAAAGTTACATACTGAAGACGTGGCGAAACACGACACTGCACACTGTATGTCCGCAAGGAAGCCAGCCCGAGCTGGCATCCCTTAGTGAAAAAAAGAAGGAAGGATTGACCAATCAGGTGAGGCTGTTGTCTTGACACTGCCCTCCTGTGATTGGTCAGGAGGGTGTCATGAGGGTGCCAAGGGAAGCCACTCGGCCCTTGGCTTCACACCAATCAAATCAAAGCATCATTATCAACATCACTGAAATTTAACAACAATAACAATAGCGGGAGATTAGCATGTTTGCATTGTTATTATATTAGCAAGAACAGTTATGAGAGTGGAGATTTTGAGTATTTAGTAAACAATTATTTTACCAAACTGCCAATTGAGGAGCCATTAAAAATCAAATCTGACGGCAGGCCAATGCGTGTGGAGAGAAAGAAAGTTTATCGCACTTTCAGTGAGGAGAACTATGTCCGCACCGAGTGGCTAGCTGGTAGCGGCAATCTTCAGCTAATGGCCTTCCTCTACAAATTGTGAGTAAAATACACACCTTCTCCCGGCGCGGGTTAACTGTTCCCTTAACTGTCCGTGTAGCTATGTGTGTTATGTTTTGTGTTATTTTATTACTGAATGTGCCTTGATTGCCTGGATTAAGTTGCATTGGTATCCACTGAAGTTGTTCTGGGTTGTCTTAGTGTTGTATAATGAACATTTGGCCTAGTTCTTAAACGAAAAGGATGTATAGAAAGTATGTGTGTATGTCAAGCACATACAACTGATTGTGTGAGTCGTGTCTCACGTGAACGTGAAACTTAAAATAGCCTAAAACGTCCCCTAATTATATTGTGAATGAATTTGAATCTGTATTGGGCATTAAGCGGCTAGTTGTGCATTCTGGTCGGGTGGGGGGTGCATTTATAATAAAAATTATAATTTAATAAGACAATTAGGAGGTGTGTGAGTGAGAGAGTGAGTGAGAGAGAGAGAGAGCGAACGAGCGGTGTCGGACAGATTACAGGCGTGTGTAAATCCTGGTAAAGTGACCAGGCGCTATAATAGCTCTTGTAGTTACATTAAATACAAGCTGCAACGTAGCCTACTCTTTTCTGTCCCCCACCTGTCTCACTTGGCTTCCTCAAAAAAAATCCCCACGCCACGCCACTGGGAAGAATGGGGCATAAAGGACAAGATTCTGGGTGTAATTACAGATAATGGGGTCAACATGGTTGCTTCTGTGCGCAAAGCAGGTTGGGCACACTACTACCCATGTTTTACTCACATCTTGAACTTGGTGGTAAAAGACTCTATCAAAGCTTTCCCTGACTGGCTTTAAATGCACATTGTTTCATTCATCACAGTACTACAGCTACATACAAGCTCAAGCACATTCAAAAGCAGCAGCATGTCCCTGAGCACAAACTACTTCAATCAGTTTAGACAAGGTGGAACTCTATATTCTACATGTGGGAGATATTGTCTGAGCAAAAGGATGCAGTTACAACTGTCTACTTGGAAAAAATCTCACTTTGCTTGAGTCAGGAAGAATGGTCTGAAGTCAGTCTCTCCATCAAAGCACTGAGACCATTTGAGGAAGCAACCATGAAAATATCAGCTAAAAAACATGTTTCCGTTTTGAAAGGTTATTCCCCCGGTGTCACTGCTTTTAAGAACCATTTCAGCTTCTGAGCGAGAAGGCAGGAAGCTAGCTGCTGAGCTGTCAGCTCAATGTCACCGCCGGTTCAGGGCCACTGAAACGTGTTATGGTCTTGCTGTCAGCACCTACTTAGACATCAGATTCAAAAACCATGGGTTATGTGACTCAGCAAATATTGAGACTGTGAGACTTGTCACTGAGATGCATTCAATAAGTCAGACCTCTGCACCTCCTTCAACTGCATCAAGCTCAACCTCTGCCCCAGCTCCTGCAACTACTACATCTGCAACAAAAGGTGGGATTTGGGCAGAATTTGACTTGAAATCCTTTCATCTCAGCACAATCGGACAACTGGCACAGATGCATTAACCCTCCTGTTATCCTCAAATATGACACATTTCACCCTTGGGGTCAATCTGACCCCAGGAATATTTGCCTCCAGAAAATGATTTACAGAAAATTGATGACGATTGATGAAGTTTTTGTGTCAGGATCTTTGTTTATTTGTTAAATACATAAATAACCCCTTGATAATGAAACCTATCAGTGAGTTGACCTGTTCTCTAGCGCCACCATCACCATACAAAATATTGTACTTGAGATGATAATTTTAGAGGGGAGGTAAGTGTACTTGGGAATACTTGGATGTTATCAGCTTGCAATCCTACATTTGCTTCCTCATTTTGGAATTCATATTTAAACAAAGACTGGTCTGTATGTTGATATCCATTATTTTATTATCTAATCATCATTATTTTCCATGTCGTCCTCGTCTTCATCTGAACTATCTACACAGGTCGCCTGGTTTTCACACTCTATCGGTTTAAACATATAGTGCACATGAGGCCATTTGCAAGACACATACTTTGTGGGAGTGGAATTTATTGTGTGCAGTTGCAGGCGAGTAGATCCAGGATAGCTTCAGGTGCTGGCTGGCCTTCCATCCAGTGCAGCACCAACTGTTCACCTTCCTTCTCTGTCTCCATCATCCATTCTCTGCCAACAGGGCTTGGCACTTGTGGGTCCTTTTCTAAACATCTTCTCCAAATACCAGCCTGACAGTTAGCTTGCAGTGTGTGTTGCTTCAAGCTATCTTTGCACAGTGGACAGAGAAGGTGGTACCTGAGCTTGTTGATCATGTTGCTTGATGCTTTTGGGGCATAGAGGACACATGTAATCGCTCCAGTTTGTTGCTCAGTTTTGGTGAGAGGTCCTATTCCTGGCCCAACTTCAAGAATGTGTCTGGTGTTTCTTTGTTTTTCATCAGGAGTGTAAAGGTGCTAACACACCGCACGGCGAGTTTACATACAAAGTCAATGTATTTTGCGCAGCGCCGCGCGAATGGCCGGCTTTATATGTCCATGCCTTTTATATACTATCTATGGTCCATGCTCAGAGTGAGCGAGGAGGTCGGGCTCCCATAAGTTCTGTGAATATTTGTCTGTTGCCTGTGTACAGCTATCAGTTTTGCTTTAAATGAACCAAGTTAGCACTGGTTAGCTTGGGTAAAGCACCATCAGCACAGCAGACTGGTCCCCTGAGCACCGAATAGCACCAGCATATCCCTAGAGAGAAGGCTACTCTGGTCGGGCGGCGTTCCGCCGTGCCGCGGAGTGCGGTGTGTTCACAGCATAAGTGCCCTTGTCTTCCCTTTGCCTGCAAAAGCGCTTACAGTGTCACATCCTGTGTAGGTGTGCAACCAAATGAGAGCCCTACAAGTGTCCATGTCAACGGTGCCTGCAACCTTCCTGATAGCAACCAGCCTTGTACTGGTTCTTGTGCCACACTTCAGGAACAATGAGGCCTCAATCTTGTCACAAAATGCGAAAGACATGATAAGGACATCTGTTTCTTCTGAACGGATAACTATAGATTGGTCCCTCTATGGCAGAATGGAGAAGTAGTCGTCCGTCTGCTTCTTCCTGTTTACATTGAAGAGTTGACACATCCTCACTGTGAACTTCACTTACTCGATTAAAATACTTTCTGAAATATTTGGGCACATCCCCATTAACAATCCTATCATATATATATATATATATATCTCAAAGTTGGAAGATTCAAGATGAGTTCTCATGGGTAGGTCAAAAATAAGCCTAACTAACTTAGTTTGTGAGGTCAGAAGCCTATGTTTCAAATGCATTGTGACGCCATTGTACCATGAGCCACACGCATAATCATAATAAGGCTGAATTAAGGCTCCTGCTAAAATTAACATTGTTCTTTGATCCAGAAACTTTGAGATTCTGGCCAAAAAACGGATTTGTTGATTCATTTTGGTGATTACCTTTTGAGCCTGACCTACACCAGAGGGGTATACTATGAAGCAAACTCAACAGAGCCTGGCTCTCTTTTCTTGATCTGGTTCAACATAACACAAACCCTCACTCAGGGCTGACTGGTACTATGAAGGCAGTAATCAACCTCCTATGTTGAACGAGGGTTTCAGCTTCAGGCTCTGTGCCCCCATGAAAGGGGGCGTTTGACTCGTCATTTGACTGCTTCCGCACAGAATGGACTAACAGCTTAGTAAAAAAAAAAAAAAAAAGAAGTGCGTCGCTGAGTTCACTCAAGAGGAAGAGTTTGTCAGTCTGAATTATCACAGAACAGCAGAAAACAGAGTCGAAAAAAAAACTCTTACTGCAAATAAGGAGCGAGTGGAATGCTGTCAGAAAATTAGGCTACTGAATTTATTCATTTATTTTACAGATCGTTCTCGCAGTGCGTAACGTGAAGCAATTAAAGGTTCAACTCGGATTTAAACAGTACACCATTTAGCCTAATTGATAGTCCTACACTTAAGAATGTGATTTAAGTCTGACACTTTAAGTAGCCCTTTATTTGCATCTTACAAATACCAATAAAATAAATAGCCTAGATACAAAACCTGTAGTCTGTATTCTCCGGACAAATATGAATCTACTGTGAGAAGCTTAACCTGCGAGTCTGCAGCGACGTCCCAACTGTAATCGCTACTGATCAAAAGAAAGAAGCCTACAGTGAAATACTGTTGCAACCTGTGATTATAGAGAACGCTTCATTAAGAGCCAGTGTGTTTAGATCGCCAGGTAAAATCATTTGAGGTGAGAGCATCGAGTGGCGCTGCATACAGTAGGTCTAGGCTATTTTAAATTTTCTGCATCAATAACTGTATGTGGCAAAAAGCCGCAGCGCGATGTGACAGTTCACTCTGCTGTAAGCCTAATGTCACGGCTTCGTTCAGTTCATTAACTTGCTGATCAATAAGTTTACTGATTTAACTAGTTTACTCAGTGAGAATGTATTGCTCAAACAATATAGTCAGGTCCGCGGGATTTCAACATGTGTAGTTTCCTTAAAGGGCAGCGCTCTAAGAGCCAAATTTAAGCTCAAAAACTGGTCGGAGCAGGTTAGCCGTGCAGCCTCGGTTACCACGGTGAATCAGCCAGGTAAAAAGAGAGCCCCCTTTCGTGATACTGAAAACTCTGGCTTTAGACTCAACCAGGGTGTCCGCGGAAGTCTTAAATTCATGTGTCTAAAATTAAGGCCTTAAAAAGTCTTAAATTCATTAAAAATGTGATATGCTGGTCTTAAATCCATTACTCAAAGGTCTTAAATTTGTCGGGCAGGACTATTCATTGTTAGCCTATATATTTTTTCTTCCGCGACTTTCCGAGAAGGAGCTACTTTCTAACTAACGGCTGATATAAAAGTTCGACACTAGAGGCAGTACGGCCGTGTGTGGCTGTGATCCGCATATAAACGTAGCATAGAAGAAGAATGTGTGTCCCCTGCCTCCGAATTTGAAGTCGGTCATGTTAAAGCAAGAAAGTGGAGAACGACCCAGCGAAATGCATGCCCAGCTTTTATAAATTCAGTGAGGTGGAGGGAGGACGACAAATATCATGGCTGGCTTTATTCACCCCGCGACCACACACTGCCGCTCAGGGCTGGACTGGGACAAAAAATCGGCCCTGGCATTTTTGGCCATGGCAGCCCACCGTTTATACGATATGCGGAGGAAGGGGTGTTGCACCAAATTCTGGGCCCCTATACAGAAAGTCCTGATGGGCTCTCTGAGAGGCGGTCTTACAATACAAACATGTAAAAGCTTTGTTTGTCTATAGTCCAAAACGTATGAGTGTCTGGTCCCTCTCTGAGCCAGATAACAACACAATGTTTCTATTGATGAATGACCAGATCATTACGCGTACTTGAACACAACCCCTGGTCTAATGACTCTTAATAAACATGCACACACACAGTGTTTCTCACAGGAATTTGGGAGACTGTGTCGTGGACCCTGGACCTTCTAGGGGGCCCGGGGAATGCTCCCCCGGAAGATTTTTTTTTAAATGTTAAAGTAAAATTCATCAATCTGGTGCACTTTGAGGAGAAAACAAAGGCTAAATCAATTGTTCCTATGTAAGCTATTTAGTACTATTTTCTGGAATGATTCAAAGACACAGAATGACCAAAAAACAGAAAGAAGAAAGTTTAAAAAATCCAGTCAGCTTCGGGAATTTTTTCCCTTCGTTTGTATTTTTTAATGGCCCAATATAGGCCCCTGATCTTCATAGCCCCTAAATAAAAAAAATTCGGGGCCTTCAAAGATCAGGGTCCTATATTGAGCCAGTAAAATTAATAAAAAATCAAAAAAATAAGTTTTTATTTTTTTTTGGGTGCAGCCCCCCTCTGCCTTGGGCCCCCCCAAGCCTGTCCGCAGTCCGACGGCCCTGAACGTAAAACTGACCATCGTCAGATGCTTATAATTACTGAGTACAAGTTGAATGCGTGATAATACAACTCAATGCAGCCTCTGAATGGGCGGCCCTCTGCTGTGTGTGTGATTGGGCCAGGCCTAGCCTAGAACCAATCATAATGAGTAATGGCCTGGTAACTTTCAGGTGAAGTTGACAGCCTGCACGCACATTTATATGTCCATGGCACTCCCGATAGGGAAGGGACCTCGGCCCTCGGCTGTGTGACTTGGCCGGGCCGGGCCGAGTCACACGGCCGAGGGTCCAAATTTTTTTTTTTTTATGGACCCGGCCCGGCCCAAAATGCCTGCCGGCCCACCGGGCATTGCCCGGTACGCCCGATGGCCAGTCCAGCCCTGCTGCCGCTACTCCGTAGGTGTGCAACCACCCGCCCGCTGGCGATGTAGGTACTGACCCAAACGCAAATCACACAGAAACAAATAGATTGATCGTGTTTAGTAATTTTATTTATTTATCTATATTTATTAATCAATAGCTGCTCATCAGACGGTCACATTCAGGTCGCTTTGCCGTGAGCTCACAGAGTGAGACGCGAGTCTCTGCTTCTCTCTGTCTGTCGCTTTATTTCTCTCCACTCTGCCCTCCCTCTCTGACGGCTAGTTAAGAACTATTGACGATCGTCCCGTCAATCGCAGACAGTAGCCTACATTTCCATCACCATTCGGTACAACCCTAATACCCGCAGTTTATTAACCTGGCTGCCTGCAACAATATGAAGAAAATAAAACATTTCGCAAATTACCGCAGGTCCCGTGGGCATCCCCCAGTTATGCAAACCTGTATACAGTAGCCTATATGCTATGCCTACTTTACAGTAGCCTATTTCCCGATTTTGAAAGTGCAAAAACATTCACCTGTGGAACCAATTTTTAAATAGTTTCTGCCATAAGTTCTGAAAAATAAAGTTAATGGACTAAGTTTGTTGTTTATTGAATAAGTAGGCTAATTAAAATTTGAAGGACATTCTTCCCCATAAATTACCAGATTTTTCTATTTCATTCTAATACTGCATGCTGCAGCTAACACATTTTCTTTATTGATTAAACTGTTCTTGTGACTCGATTAATCAGAAAATGTCAATCAATTGATACAGCTCTATAATAGGTTGAAAAGGTGGTAATGATGGGTTTTCACGTTGCCTTTACAGTGATCTTATATTTATTTGATGGTAAATGCGGGGGGACATTGTCTTCATTCAGACTGCTGAATTTTTTTTATTGGTAACACTTTCTAATAAGGTACACACAAAAAGAGTAGTTACCCTTTTGAAAAGGTTAGTTACCCTTTTGAAAAGGTTAGTTACCCTTTTGAAAAGGTTAGTTACCCTTTTCAAAAAGGTTAGTTACCCTTTTCAAAAAGGTTAGTTACCCTTTTCAAAAAGAGTAGTTACCCTTTTGAAAAGGTTAGTTACCCTTTTGAAAAGGTTAGTTACCCTTTTGAAAAGGTTAGTTACCCTTTTCAAAAAGAGTAGTTACCCTTTTCAAAAAGAGTAGTTACCCTTTTGAAAAGAGTAGTTACCCTTTTCAAAAAGAGTAGTTACCCTTTTGAAAAGGTTAGTTACCCTTTTGAAAAGGTTAGTTACCCTTTTGAAAAAGGTTAGTTACCCTTTTGAAAAAGAGTAGTTACCCTTTTCAAAAAGAGTAGTTACCCTTTTGAAAAGAGTAGTTACCCTTTTCAAAAAGAGTAGTTACCCTTTTGAAAAGGTTAGTTACCCTTTTGAAAAGGTTAGTTTACCCTTTTGAAAAGGTTAGTTACCCTTTTCAAAAAGAGTAGTTACCCTTTTCAAAAAGAGTAGTTACCCTTTTCAAAAAGAGTAGTTACCCTTTTCAAAAAGAGTAGTTACCCTTTTGAAAAGGTTAGTTACCCTTTTGAAAAGGTTAGTTACCCTTTTGAAAAGGTTAGTTACCCTTTTGAAAAGGTTAGTTACCCTTTTCAAAAAGGTTAGTTACCCTTTTCAAAAAGGTTAGTTACCCTTTTCAAAAAGGTTAGTTACCCTTTTCAAAAAGAGTAGTTACCCTTTTGAAAAGGTTAGTTACCCTTTTGAAAAGGTTAGTTACCCTTTTGAAAAGGTTAGTTACCCTTTTCAAAAAGGTTAGTTACCCTTTTCAAAAAGGTTAGTTACCCTTTTGAAAAGGTTAGTTACCCTTTTGAAAAGGTTAGTTACCCTTTTGAAAAGGTTAGTTTACCTTTTGAAAAGGTTAGTTTACCTTTTGAAAAGGTACGTTTTTGAATTTTCTCCATCCACTTAGAATGGGCCTGTGGAGTCATTTTTGCAAAATAAATTTCAGATCCACATACATATTTTCATATATTTTCATATTTTCGGGGTCCTGGGGCCCATTCCAGAGGAGGTAATTTCAAACTCCTGAAAAAGTTGAACATTTTGAAAGTTATTAGAGGAAAAGCATTCTCAAACTTTCGACTTAGGCAAATTTCACTTCGTTCAAAAGGGTAACTAACCTTTTCAAAAGGGTAACTACTCTTTTTGAAAAGGGTAACTACTCTTTTCAAAAGGGTAACTACTCTTTTTGAAAAGGGTAACTACTCTCTTTGAAAAGGGTAACTAACCTTTTCAAAAGGGTAACTAACCTTTTCAAAAGGGTAACTACCCTTTTTCAAAAGGGTAACTAACCTTTTTCAAAAGGGTAACTAACCTTTTCAAAAGGGTAACTACTCTTTTTGAAAAGGGTAACTACTCTTTTTGAAAAGGGTAACTAACCTTTTCAAAAAGGTAACTAACCTTTTCAAAAGGGTAACTACTCTTTTTGAAAAGGGTAACTACTCTTTTCAAAAGGGTAACTACTCTTTTTGAAAAGGGTAACTACTCTTTTTGAAAAGGGTAACTAACCTTTTTCAAAAGGGTAACTAACCTTTTCAAAAGGGTAACTAACCTTTTCAAAAGGGTAACTACTCTTTTTGAAAAGGGTAACTACTCTTTTTGAAAAGGGTAACTACTCTTTTTGAAAAGGGTAACTAACCTTTTCAAAAGGGTAACTAACCTTTTCAAAAGGGTAACTACTCTTTTTGAAAAGGGTAACTACTCTTTTCAAAAGGGTAACTACTCTTTTTGAAAAGGGTAACTACTCTTTTTGAAAAGGGTAACTAACCTTTTTGAAAAGGGTAACTAACCTTTTCAAAAGGGTAACTAACCTTTTCAAAAGGGTAACTACTCTTTTTTTGTGTACCTTATTAGAAAGTGTTACCTTTTTATTTTCTGTAATTAGTGCATTGAATATTTGATATTCAAACTTAATAAACCTCTACAGAGCATATAGGCTACTATAGTGTAATTAGTAGATTTATGTTGCCAAGGTATTGGTGTTCATTAGTGGTCTTAAAATGTGCAGATACCCTGAGAGAGGCTACTTTCTTCCTAGCTTCTGATATAATTGAGTATCACTTTATGTTCAATAAACAGACAAAGTAAGCCCTGTACTTTGTCTCATTGAGTGACACACAAGCTATGCTTGGGTTGTAATACAGCTGGACCCCCCAAATATCGCCTATATGTATTGTGTTTTAGGTCTTAAATTTCATTCAAGGTGGTATTAAAAAGGTCTTAAATTTGACATGCTGAAACCTGCAGATACCCTGTCAACAGACCTCGCTCAGCCCTTAATCTCGCTTCGTAGTATACCCCTCAGTTACAATCTAATACACAGCCAAGGTAACTGACTGATTCCTTAGCTGTCATTTCAGAATCTCCCAGTAGGATCTTAAAATCTGAGGCTTTTTTTCAATTACATTTTTGTCTTCTTTCTTGCAAGAAGAGCAGCCTCCTTGGTTTCCTGGATACAGTGTTCCCTGGTTGGAAAAGGTTGGTGGCCAACACGTGCACCTGAATGAATGAATGAATGCGTTATGTGGAATGTACATCACAATTAAATTGGATACATAGAAAATAGATAAATGATTATAGCTTCATGCTAATTTTCAAACCTGCTACATTTACTTCCAGGCCTTGGTCTTCAATGGTGACTGATCTCTGCTTCAGTTTCTCAATATGTGGAAGATCAGTTCTTTACAGATGTGGTCCATAGACATTGGACCCCTATGCCATTAATTCTGCGTGATGTACTGTGTTGCCTCTCCAGGCATTCATTTAATTTTCTGGCATTTATTACTTAAATCAGGGGTTTTCAAAGTGTGAGCGAGTGAGCCCCCCTCAGAGAACAAATTTCAGCGGAAAACAAAAACCCTGTGTGTTTTGAAAGATCTTATCATTATTTTACACATTTTAAACATATTTTTGAAACATTCTAAACATCTTGGTGCGTTTTTAAACACATTTCTTTAAACATTTTAACATCTTTATCGAAGTTTGTTTTTGTTTAGCTTTTTTAAAATACATTTGAGTATCTTTATCCAGTGATTTAATCCTGCTTCCTTTAAGCATGGATAGTAGTGACTGAGTGTGCAATGGAGTGAGAGAGATAGGCAGAACTACTTGCCCAAATTATTGACTATTGTTAAATGTCATTCACCCACCCAGTGTTTTTTCGCTAGTGCCTCCAATGTCCTGCTGGGTGAAATTAGTAGCCAGCAGAGATCCTGACCCTCCTAGGGGGATCCGGGGGTATGCCCCCCCGGGAGATTTTTTTTTACCTTTTTGAAGTGAAGTGCATGAATCTGGTGCACTTTTAGAGGAAAATAGAGGCAAAATCTGAGGAATTTTGTGTGAACAAATATGTTGGAGACACTGGGTCAGATGAATTAGAAGCTATTGAAGAAAGACACGTGGATTTTCCATAATTATATTCATTTAAAATAAAATATTATGCAGGGTCCTCTGGGTTGGGCTTGGAGCTCTTTTTCTTTAACGAGACATATTTCTCTGTAATATAGTGAATGCATTTAAATGCAGTGAGAGGAACGAAGCAGAAGAACTCTTGTCCAGCTATCTTTATTTCCACAGACAAGGCTGAAATAGGCTATAGACTATACACAGTGCATGGGAAACTGAGGGCAGCCCATTTCCAAATGTTTTAAAATAAAGTCAATACACACTGTGCATGGACGTGAATGTGACGTGATCAGTTAACCTCGGATTATCTCCCAGATGATCCGATTTAATTATTAGGCTATTAACTATCTAGACCAAAACATTGTATTCCTTTTTTGTAAGATAACTTACATTTGCTTAATATGATGTTAATATCAAAAACCCAAACCCAAAACCCCCTTTTTTTTTTCTTCACATATTCATCTGCGCCCCCCCCTGCCACAACTCCCGCGCCCCCCCCCCCCCCCCCCCCCCACCGTTTGAAAACCACTGACTTAAATAATTATATATAAAAACAAGATGTGGATATTTACTTTACAGTTGAGATAAGCTATTGCATAAATTCATATCATTTTTCCCATTTAGTTTTGTGATGTCTCTTCCGGTGTAATCACTTCCTGTGATGTTACTTCCTGTTAAAAATGTACCTGTGTTGAAGGAATGGCAGACATGTGCATCTGAATGTAATCCGCATGAAAGCATCTGAGAGGCAATGCCGTAAGTTTGTTTAATTAATGCAGGTCAGGTTTTAAATTATATAATACCGTGTATTTAGTTAAAAATGATGTTTGATGTGTTGTTAAAAACGTTTTTTGGTCAGGGCTGCCAAGTTTCACCAAAAGTTTGGAGTGAGATTTTTTGGCCGAGGGACCCAAAACCGTGTCCTCTCTCCCACCCAATCATTTTTGCTAGTGTCCTGCAAGTTTATATATTGTTCATAATAAATCAGAAATAAAGACAATTGGAAAATGTGATAAAACATCAAAAATCTTATTAGAATAAACTAATTCATGAATTGCAAAGTCGTAGGACAGGTTTTAATTAAACATTGGGTGTGGACACATTATAAGTGGGGGTCCCCCCTCAGAAAATTTTGAGCATTAAACACTTAATTTCCTGTTTTCTGGTGAATTTTTATGAAGCAATGTGTGCCATTTCTGCATTCATTTTTATGTAAAGTAAAAGAGAACGTTCACGGTTTCGCTGACACAAATGTTATTGAATAGCATTCAATTCATGTGTAGTGCTTTCAAATATCTCCTGTAGCCTATTGTTAAAACATTTGGTTAAACTGTAATAAAGGTAATTATTCTATATCATGTCTACTATTGAGTATGGTATTTTACTAGCAGCATTAGGCTTTATTCAAAGAAAAAAAAATTTGGGAACAGTTCAACACCAATGCAAACTACTAGGCTAAAATAAAACATCTGGGTTACTTGGTCCCTCCTCTTAGGCTACCTTGATTTGTGTTATGAAAAGTGCTATAAATGTGCAATACATAGGCTACAGTTCATTACACAGAAGAATAAAAGCATTTTTATTGGCGGATGAGCCATTTGTTACTTTGCAAACCTAAGATCTTCTGAATTTACTTGAGTGAAATTGAAGGGTTAATATGTTTGATGCACACGCGCTCACCGGCCGGCGGGGACACAATTCTTATCATCGGTAACTTGGCACGCTATCAACACACACCTCAGAAGAGAAGGTGCGGGTAGGGGGCTCGCCTCCCGCTTCGAATGCACAGTGCACATCAAAGCATAACGTTAATGCGCGTTCAGAAAGAGGAAGTCACTGCACTCATGTCTGTTAGCTTTTCAAAATAAGAATTTGAAAATAAAAGTCCCGCAAAACAAATGTTATTTTGGGGATTAATTTCTCCGCGTGAGAAATTTGAGGTGTGGCGTGTGAACGGGTTGATTTGCGTGTGTCTCACGGCCAAAGAGTGAGACTTGGCAGCTATGTTTTTGGTTAACAATTGTGTACAAGCTAAAATCAATGCAATTGGCATCCGAATGTCGACATACAGTGTTGGACAGTTTATATTATTATTTAAAACTATGTACAACATGCTGTTTAGTCATAAATGTACACTCAGTATTTTTTTATTTACAGTTTCCCCAGTCTGTTAATGAAGAATTGTGACAGTAAATGGTCAACCTTACTGCGACTCTGTCTTCATTGGCTACGGTTTAACTCAGTTTTAAGTCAGGGTTACAACACACTGCACGAAAACACTACATGTACCCTTTTCCAGTGCATGTTTCCTCAAGTCTGTCAATATTATCCCATGCAATATTGGTGAAGACATGAGGCTTGATGGAAGCTGGAAATACAACTCTTTGGTTAGAGCCTGTTGCTAGTTTTTGGAGACACAGAGCAGTGTTGTTCTCTTCAAGCTGGGAGTAAGACACCCCATGCGCCAGCTTGTTCAGTGTTTGTTTGAGCTCAGTATTACTCGTCAGTGTTTTTACAGCATACATGAGTAGAATGTGCTTTGGCAAATAAACAATCAGAAAACAGGCACTGTGTGGGGAAAATCATGAGTTCGATCAAATATTTGGCACAACAGGGACAGGCCTTGAGAGGACATGAGGATGAAAACAGTACTTTGTATCAACTCTTGAAAGACAAGGCAGAGGATGATGTCCTTTTAGCCAAATGGTTGCAGAGGTCCCAGAAAGAGTACATCAGTCCACAGATCCAGAATGAGATTTTTTCTACAATGAGCAACACTATTGTGAGTGGAATAGCTGATACAATCAGAGATCTACCGGTTCTTTAGTATGCAGTTATTATGGATGGTTACAAGACATATCCGGGCTAAAACAATAAAGTATGTGCCTGTGAAATGTTGACAATGATCCGAAACCCCATGAAGAGTTCAGTGTTATGTATTCTGTTTCTCGAACAACAGGAAAAAGCCTTGCTGGAGTAGTTAAAGATGTGCTGCTGAGATTAAATTTACCAAGGCATGGTTTACGAGGTCAAATTTATGATGGGGCAGCTAATATGGCTGGGAAGCATGCTGGTGCACAGGCACTGATAGATCAAGAGCAGCCACTAGCACTTTACATTCACTATGGAGCCCACTGTACTAATGTAATCACACAAGAAAGCTTGCTTAGCCTCAGTTCTGATCAGACATTCATTGCAACCCATCATGCACTGCAATAAAACCCCTGTGTCCCATGAGATGGACTGTACGGGGTAAAGCCATCACAACTGTTTTGTCACAGTATGGGTCAGTGCTGGCTAGCTTGCAGGGGATGGCTTGTGGTGCCTCAAATACTGCATGTATTGCTAATGGCCTGCTAGGGCAGTTTAGGAAAGGCAAAACACTTTTGGGTCTCATCCTTCCTCACCAGTGATTTGTGAGCTTGAATGCCTGAACATCTCTTTTCAGAAGAGAGCTGAAACCATTGCTGGCATGAGGGCTGCTGTCCAAGTTGTTAAGCTGCGAACACACCGCACTGGCCGCGCGGCGAGATTACATACAAAGTCAATGTACTAGCGCGTGGCCGCGCGTCCACCCAATAATCGGCGGCGGGCGCTTGCGCGGCGCGTGGCCGTGCCTCAAGAGAGGTGCGTGAATCGGGAGCACGGCCATTTGCGGCCCGTATAAATTGCGTCATCGAAGGAGCGTGAATCGAAGGCTTGTGCGGCGAACGCGGCGCTGCAGAAAAAGATGAAAATTTTCATCTTTTCCGCGCCTCCACAGCCAATCAGCGCTGAGATTGCCCGGTGGTCTGCAAGACGAGTTGGACGTGTGGAGTGCAGCTGAGCACACACTGCTGTTGTTATTGTGTTTAGTATGTTGCTGAATTACTATTAATATGTTTGTATTTTCGATCGGGGTGCGTCTTCATGCTGTTTTGTGACATGATATTTGTGACATGACTGCCGCTGTACACAGTGCACCTACATCTGTATTTTTTGGCACAGCTGGACCATGTTGTTGTTGTTGTTGCACTGTAAGTGTGACGGGTCTGATCTCGGCGTCAGGAATATATGGCCCAATATGATCAAGCGGCGAGCCTCTTGCGGTCACGCGGCCAACCGCCGCCTTCGATGTGGCGGCCGCGGCTGCGGTTAATATGGCCCAATATGACCAAGCGGCGAGCCTCCTGCGTTCACGCGGCCAGTGCTGTGTGTTCCCGGCTTTAGGACCTCACTCAAGGCCAAAAGAGATGAGGCAAGTTTCAAAACTCTGTTTGAGGCGACGGCTGTGGTTCAGTCTTTAGGTGTTAAGCCCATTACCATCATTCCAAAGACCAGACCGCCCCCAAAACACTTCATTGAAGGAGCTGAGGCACATCAGCCTAAAAGTGCCAAGGACCACTACAGAGGGGAATTCTTTAAAGTCATGGATATTGTAGATGCAAAGTTCAAGTGAGCTATTTAACCAGAATGACTTGCTGACTTTGCAAAAGTTGAAAGAGACACTTCTGAGAGGAGAGATTGATGCTGCAGAGAAATACCCAGAGTTGAATAGAGAGGCTTTCTATGTTTTGCTAGCCTGTAGATCCGGACCCCTATCTAGAACAATATAGGGTCTAGCCACGATCAATAGACCTTCCCACTACGTGTGCATTTCAAATACCAAAAGAACGAGGGGCAATTCCGTGTGTGCGCCTAAAGTACGTCAGTGCACGGTGTGCACACTGGAGACCAGTGCTCCCTGCAAACATGGCCACCGCACATGGCACAGCAGATCGACACCCTTCTGTGGCAAATTGAGCAAATGCCCCTATTGGCATTTCAAGACTTCTTGGATGGGACCGCCCTTGTCCCATCCTCCTCAGCTCCTGCTTTCATCTCCCTGACTAGTGCTGCTGCAGTGGGGGCCAGAGGGAGACGCTGCCGCTGGGTGAAATAGGGTGTGACTAGGGCAATCCCCAGCTCTTGGATGAAGATCCTGCACTGCCAGGTCTAGCTGACGGTCGACTGTGGATTGAACCATGTCCACAGGATGTAAGCATTGTGAGCACTTACATCCAACATGTTGAAGAACAAGCTGAGTGGCCATCTTCTTGTTCTTCTGCCTCATCTGTAGCAGCCCACAAACTATAGGATATAAAAAGATGAGAGAAAATAGGAGTAAACCTATATATCCTTTTTTGTGTAAACTATGTACAGAAATAATAAAAAGTGAACATGAACATAACATTTTACATACCTTGTCCAGGTTATCGACTCCCCCTTTATTCCTGTTGTAGTCGGTGATGATGATGGGCTTTTGGCCACCTTCTTCACTCACTGCTGCTTCCCTGTGCCTTGTTGACATCTGCTGGACATTTTTCCTCTTCTTGGGAAGGTAGGTCACAATGGTGTGGGTCTGTGTGTGCAAAGAGGGAGGACTGGGGCTGCCTCTGACCAATCTGCAGGAGCTGACGGGGAAGCTACCTCTTGTTCTTTTTTATTGTTCCAACCATAGCATTCTTTTTCTTCAGTAGATCCACACCCAGCTGGTAGCTGGTGACTGTGTGGCCCTGCACTCCCTCCATCAGCTGGAGGACCACTCTCTGGGCGCCTTTTTAATTTATATATACTGTATTTTTTAGCCTAAACTTATTTGAGCATCGCACACATTAATGGATGGATTTACTGTATATTGATACCCTTTTATTTGTCTCTCTACTATGCAATATTCATGTAGACTATGGTTAATAATAATAATAATAATAATAGCTTGGATTTATATAGCGCCTTTCATGAAACCCAAGGACGCTTAACAAAGACATAAATAAACACTCAAATGTAACAGTAGCTAGAGGCCATAGGCCTTGGTGAAGAGGTGGATTTTGAGGAGTCTTTTGAAGGTGTCCAGAGATGGTGCGTTGCGGAGCTCTATGGGGAGAGAGTTCCAAAGTGTGGGGGCTGTCACACTGAAGGCTCTGTCCCCAAAAGTTCGCATTCTTGTGTGAGGGATGGAGAGCTGACCCGTGCCTGAGGATCTAAGGTTCCGGGGCTGTGTGTAAGGGTGGAGGAGGTCAGATAAATACTGAGGAGCCAGGGCGTTGAGGGATTTGTAGGTGAGGAGGAGGATTTTGTAGGTGATGCGGGACTTGACCGGGAGCCAGTGGAGGTGGATGAGGGTGGGGGTGATGTGCTGCCAGGGCTTGGTGCGGGTGAGAACCCTGGCAGCCGAGTTTTGCACATACTGGAGCCTGTCCAGGGCTTTGCTGGGAACCCCGGACAGAACTCCATTGCAGTAGTCCAAACGGGAGGTGACGAAAGCGTGGATGAGGGTTTCTGCCACAGAGTCAGAGAGTGATTGCCGGAGACATGAGATGTTTTTGAGGTGGAAGAAGGCGGATTTGGTGATGAACAATAACCGTCAAATCGGGCTTTATGATGTTGATGAGTGTTTTATTTGAATGAACGGTGAAAGGCGTCGGAATGGGGGATTGTCACAATGGAGGCATTTCGGAATGGTGACATGACCCATGGTTGCATGCCTGCCTACAGAACATTAGATCGATGGAAATAGAAAAAACAGATTTGAGTTTTAAAAGCCTTAATTTCTCTATGGCGTAGAGAGAACTATATACCTGCTCGGTTTATTTCAGCCTGGAAATCTTGAAGCCCTTAGTGCAGCAAGGAGGCTAACGTTTGTATAAAGAGAGACAGAGAGGGAGGGAGGAACAAAAAAGTATTCGGGATGGATGGGGGTAATGTAAAGGATTGCACAGAAGACATGAGAAGAGAAGCAAGTCATGCAGAGACTTGCTAATTGGAACAACCACAACATCACTCTATTCCTGAGTGACTAATTCATGTTATGTCTGTTGGTGTCTGATGTATGGACTATCTGTTTGTGTCATTTGTCTGATGTCATGTCATGAAGTGCGACTGTGCCGCAAACCCAACTGCCCCACGAGGACAATAAAGTTTTCTACTACTACTACTACGTCAGAAAGTATTGTTAGTGACATCTTCCACTCAGTGTATGTGTTGAGAATGGAGACAGAAACCCAGGAGAGGGAGCATTTTATTACTGTATAATGGCTTAGTAGACTCTGCACTCAATGGAAAGGGGAAATGTAGATTTTGGAAATTAAATAGTTGAATAAATTGTACGGGTTAAGCAGGAAAATCCACTCGACTATAATTCAGGTTTTAACTTTTTTTTATTGCAAAGAATATTGCTTGGTTATTTTCATAAGAAAAAAAGAAAACAATTGACTTTGCAGATGCAAGGGTTATATTCTGCAATATTGCAAGTTTTTAAAAAATACTTTATTATTTTTCAGACAAAATAAAGAAATACCATCTACTGTAAAAGTTGTCACCATAAATAAGTGAAGACCACAGAGACACTGGTGTTAAAACATACTGTCACCTAATCAAAAGGCACTAATGCACGTGTCGACTTTCATATTGTTGAAGACATTATCACTGAAGTTAAACATCCCTTACATCATGTAGAAGCCTCTTCTTCTTAGCATGAAATGAATGTGAAATGCAGCAGTGGCACAGATTAGAGTGCCAATGGAGTTATTCAAATGCTGTTGACGTTCCTTCTCATTATATGATACAGCTACTCCAGTGAGCGGCGAGTCTAAACACAAAACACCCTCAGATCTATTCGCTGCCTTCCTCTTTTGAACATGACAGTGTGCGAGAGAGACACATGCAAAGTGGTTGCAATAGTTGAGAGGCCATGTTATTCTATGGGACGGGCTCCTCTCTCTCCACTTAACTCCAGTGACAATGATATTATGCAGCATTATCTCTGTGTATAGCGAGGTTCAGGGCCAGCTAGCTATACCTGCTCTCATGACACAGGCCGGCTGGCTTTTCAGGAGCAGACAATGGGTGTGTGGGGCTTGCAGGAGGCTCTGTTGTATAATTGAGTATTAATGAAGGTAGGGGAGGAGCAGGAAGCCTGATGTCTGATCTGTTCTAGCAGTGGTGGCAGGGCCCCTCTGTGGTACAGCCCAGCACAGTGTATCTGAGTTTTAGAAGGATTTGGTTATCTATTATGTATGAAGGATTAGTCTCCTCCTGCCCCTTTCCACCGCTGGGACATCAGCATTAGCCGTAGCCCATGACTGCCACAAGCTCTATACACTCGTTGCAGATTTAGAGGCCGTACAGCTACACACACATACCTGCACACACACATACACCTCAGAGTCCTGTGCAGAAACCCCACTCAAGGTCTCTGATACATATAACTGGTGGCTCCGATGGCCTGGGACGGTGGTAAAATGGAACACAGGCACAAACGCACATACAGGTACTTACACACACACACAATGAGGTTGCAGGGTTCAGTTGCTTAAAGAGCACCTATTATGCTTTTTCGTATTTTTTGACCTATAAATGTTGTTATAATGTTATAGAGTCATGCTTAATGATACCAAAGTGTCGGATAATGGCGTACATGCATTTTAGACAAATTCCCTGCTCACTGTCTGGGCCGGCTGTGTACAGCCTCAAAACTCTGTTGCCATTTGCGGCACTCTAGTGCTTGATTTCCTGAATCGCGTAACGTTGAACCAAGTGAATTTTCCATGTATGGTAGTGCTGCTACACGCTCAGACCTGTCCCTTTCCCACCCTCCCCTGCCTGTTCAAAACTGCCTGCGCTCACACTGCAGTCTGCTCAGGGAAGGGGGCGGTGCCTGTTGCTATCCGATTACTATGAGGGAACCTGGCCAATCAGAGCAGACCCGGTCTGTTCAGAGGGCAGTTGTGTTTAGGCTCTAAAACAGAACATTTTTGCTGAGAGGCAAAACTGCAGTACCAAAGTAAGACTGAAAAATAGCATAATAGGTGCTCTTTAACAACAGTTAAGAATTGGCTTGTTTCATACGTATACATAAAAATATTAATATGAGATCCTTGATGGGCCACGGTCCGCTTATGCTCCTGTAATCTCTTACCCCTAAAACCCACCAGAAGCATTTCGGACGCGTTTTTAATGGGCGCGAAAAACGCCGTTGTCCCCACCAGCCCCATGAGGCGAAAGTGTCAGCTGCTCTGCACGCGCATAAACGCAACCTCATGAGTGTTTTTATTATGCTTTAATCCTATTTTTATCGAACGATACGCGCGTAAACACCAGGTTGATGGCCATTTAAAATTAACTGAATATATATTTATCTACATTTTGCAACCTAGTATTCATTATTTCAGACCTTACCAGTTTAGGGCGACTACAGATTATAAATTCGGGTTTGATCATTGTAATTCAAACTTTGATCATATTTTATTTATTTTTTCTGACCCACTGATGGAATGTTTTCTCCTTTATTGCGGTTCATTGCACCAGTGTTGATAGACAAAATAATAAGGAATACTCACACAAGGAAAACTGCTCTCATCACAGAAGGTTTGGCTGCTGCCTTGTTGCTCTACGCTTTAAGACAGGCTAAAACAGGCTGCACATTCCAGCGCCTAGTCTCACTCGCAAAACAAATTTGCAATCTCTCAATTCGGCTCCCTGCACCGACCTTGGTAGGTGCTTTCTTATCTCTCCGGGATGTTTATGCAGAAAGACGCTCTACCCCCTCCCTCCCATCACCTACTCTCCCGTGAAACTCTATCTCTGGCTGGGCCTCGAGGTCGTCTCCATGGACTCGCTCATACCACCTGCGCATGAAGACTCCCGCTATGTCTGGACAGATTTAGATAAACGGAACACACATACACACACACGTAGACACATAGCACACATGACCCTGACCAATCAAGCCTTCTTGACTCCGACCCCCTCTCCCTCCCACGTTGCAGACCGGATGCTGCGGGCGGGTCGCGCCTGTCGGCTGCGTACGCCCCCTGGTGCCTGGGCTGTGACACCTACCGTCCCATAAACCCCTAACCCGTTCCTTTAATGTGCAATGTCTACGAGTCTTATTGTTTGTGGTGTTTTATCATGTTGCTTATTGTGCTAAGGTGGTTTTTCACTGATCACGCACTACGCTCCCATAAGGAACGTAGTTCGAGATTAGCATTTTTTTAACCTGTCTTTCCCTGTTTGTTCTCCTTTTCCTTCTAAGAAATAGGAGCGCGGCCCATGCTAGACGAACCTACAGTTACACTCTCCCTGTCCACCCATGTTAATGTCACTGTCTTATATGTTTCTTGGTGGGGTGTGAACTGGAATGCAATTTCGTTGTTCTGTAATGGTGCAATGACAAATAAATATCTATCTATCTATCTATCTATCTATCTATCTATCTATCTATCTATCTATCTATCTATCTATCTATCTATCTATCTATCTATCTATCTATCTATCTATCTATCTATCTATCTATCTATCTATCTATCTATCTATCTATCTATCTATCTATCTATCTATCTAAAACCAAGCCCCAACCACAGCGATTTCTACCAGCATCCAATGCATAAGTGACAAACATTGCAGTAACTTATGGTGGCCCCTACGAGGTGGTACCAAAAGTGAGCAATTTTTCGTTGACTCACTTGTTAAACAGCCCGATTTAACAGTTGTGTTAAACATATTTATGGGCTGGTCCACAAAATCATTCTAGTCTGGTGAAAAAGGTGAAAAAATATTTCCCGGGGGAATTCCCCCCGGATCCCCCTAGGAGGGTGGTTCTCCACTGGCTACTATTTTCCTCCATCAGGACATTGGAGGCTCTAGCGAAAAAACACTGGGTGTGTGAATGACATTTAACTAGTCGATAATTTGGGCAAGTCTGTCTGCCTATCTTTCTCACTCCGCTGCACACTCAGTCACTACTATCCATGCTTAAAAGAAGCAGGGGGCTCCGCTGAAATTTGTTCTCTGAGGGGGGCTCACTCTCTCACACTTTGAAAACTCCTGGTCTACATGCAGCCCATAATCAAGAGTGAGTTCACCTTTTGAAGATAGTAATTTCACACTCTGCTCTAGACATAAAGCTGCAGTTACTGATACAAAGCTTGATGGAAGATCCATTAGATTGTTCAGAAGAATCTGCGTCTGTTTCTAGGACCTGGGTGACGCGGCAGACACTGTCGGATGAGATAAATGGGAGAATGCAAGAAAACTCATCTATTAGATCTAATACTCTCAGCAGAGAAACCTTTGCTGCCTGCCTAAACACCTGTTTTGCAGCAAATGTGATGTTCCATCATCAAAATTGTGTTTTACACAATAGGGACTCTCGTGGAGGGTTTTTATAAAGTGATTGCACCTACTTGCTAAGTATTAGTAATTGATGATGGGACAAAAGTATTTTAGATTAAGCAAATATTATTTTGGAGATTTACTACTTATTTCATTGTTTTGTATTTTATTATAGCATGTCTGTTAGCATAGAATAATCTGCGCTCTTTTTAAATTGGTCACGGGCAGGGGTTTAAAGTAGCGAATTACATTTACTTGCGTTCCTGTAATTGAGTAGTTTTTTTCGTGTACTTAAAAACCTGTACTTTTACTTTGCTACATTTTATATCACCTCCGTTACTGAGTAAAAAAATAGATAGGGAAAGGAGCATGGACAGAGAAAAGAAAAGAAATATCACGCGGGGCTTTTATTTTTACGGCACAATACCGGAAACTAACACAGTTGAATGATCGACAGGAGGAGAGAACACATTGCGACTAAATGATAACAACAAACATTGCTTCCCTCTATCATTAAAACAAAATAATCCTAGTTAAACTATCATTGTACCGCACGTGAAGACGTGAAGGCTTTTAAATGCAGCGAACCTTTCATCCAGCCGTGCGATCGGCCCGTCACCTGATAGTTTAGCTTTCAGTTTAACCCTTGTGCCACCCTTATTTTTTGGTTACACTTGACACCCTCGTGGCCACAAGAAGCCACTCCCAATTAACTTCCATAAAAACCTTATACAATAATGTTTTTTTTTACTTTTTTTTTTATAAACCATTTACCCCACTTGTGCTCTGTACATACATATTTAATATTAGTTGATTTTCATTTGCTTTTAATGCTTAAAATGATTGTTTTTGTGTCAAAGTCAGTATTTTTTCCCCCCTAAAAACGAAGAAAATGATTTTTTTTTTATATAATAGATGCAGAGTTGATTTTTTTAAGTGGAATAACTAGAGTCTAGGGCATATGAATGATTTACACACAAAAAAAATTTGAGGCATGTTTAGTTTTTGCGCATGCTCAGATGCAAATAAATTGTTACACTTGACACCCTCGTGGCCACAAGAAGCCACTCCCAATTAACTTCCATAAAAACCTTATACAATAATGTTTTCTTTTACTTTTTTTTTTATAAACCATTTACCCCACTCGTGCTCTGTACATACATATTTAATATTAGTTGATTTTCATTTGCTTTTAATGCTTAAAATGATTGTTTTTGTGTCAAAGTCAGTATTTTTCTCCCCCTAAAAACGAAGAAAATGATTTTTTTTTATATATAATAGATGCAGAGTTGATTTTTTTAAGTGGAATAACTAGAGTCTAGGGCATATGAATGATTTACACACAAAAAATTTTTTTGAGGCATGTTTAGTTTTTGCGCATGCTCAGATGCAAATAAATTGTTACACTTGACACCCTCGCGGCCACAAGAAGCCACTCCCAATTAACTACCATGAAAACACTATACAATAATGTTTTTTTTTACTTTTTTTTTTATAAACCATTTACCCCACTTGTGCTCTTTACATACATATTTAATATTCATTGATTTTTCATTGTTTTTTACCCTTTTCAGGCTAGTTTTTGTGATGAAATGACACTTTTTCTATATATAAAAATGATAATAGCTGAACCCTTTCCATACAATAGATGCAAGATGGATTTTTTTGTGTGTGGATGTTTACGAGATAGGATCTATTAACGATTAACAAAAAGATTGACATTCTTGCATTTTTAGTTTTTGAGAAACAGCAACATTTATATCACAAAAAACATAAATCGAACAGTAGAACAGGCTAGAATAGATATATATGCAGCTAAAAGGTACTATTTTGGGGCTTTCCAGTGGCTGCTCACCCAAAAGTTCACTGACACTCCCAAAAGTGTGTGTGTGTGTGTGTGTGTGGTGTGTGTGTGTGTGTGTGTGTGTGTGTGTGTGTGTGGTGTGTGTGTGTGTGTGTGTGTGTGTGTGTGTGTGTGTGTGTGTGTGTGTGTGTGTGTGTGTGTGTGTGTGTGTGTGTGTGTGTGTGTGTGTGTGCGCGCGCATTTGTGTGTGAGTGAGTAAGTGAGTGGGTGTATGTGCGCGTTTGTGTGTGAGCATGAGTGTATAGGTCTGCAACTCTAAAAAATTACAGAAATTATAAAAAAATCATGTTTTTTTCTTGTTTTGTTTTAGGGAGCAATTTGACTTATCAGTAAAAGGTGAAGTAAATGAATAATTCAGCTAAGTGGGGGTAAAAAGTGTAATTTTGGTGTCTTAAGTTTGGGATGCATGCCTAATATCATCACATTTACATATGTATGTCAACATGGCTATGGTTTGAAAAAGATAGGTTTTTACAGATTTTAATGCTTTCAAATTGAGCCATTTTTTACATACAAGTTTGGGTGTTTGAAGTTTGGCTGTCTGTACACACACACACAAACCATAATTTCTCAATATCTACATATACACCACACACTGGTATCCCTACCAACACATCAACACCATTTAGGTTGAAATATTTTTTGACATTGACCTTTGGGGGGCAACACTATTGCAGGACTGACAACCAGGAAAATAGCCTGTCATTCAAGCCCATGTAAAATATACCTAAAGGGCACCAACTAGTAGTTGGGGTGAAAATCACAAGTTTTGATGCCTTTTGTCTAGGATGAAAGCACAAAATAATAGAAAAATATATTTTATGCTGGTTTGTCAGCAGGATCAAATTTGGAAAAAACGGCCGTTTTGAATGGAAGTGAATGACGGCAGAAAATGGTCTGAGGGTGTCAAGTGTAACAAAAAAATGTCCTGCCTTTATTATAGGTGCTATGAAGTTGCTGAGTAGAAATTCAGAAAGTATCTTCATAAAAATTAACCCTGGCCAAATTGTATTAGGCTAACATAAGCACAGCCAAAGTTATTCAAAAAACAAAACAAAAAAAAAGGCCAAATGGCAGAAAATGGTGCGAGGTGTGCATGAGGGTTAACAGTGCAAAGTAGGATGGAGACGGTGCATGTTGCCGGGAGCTTTGAAAAACTTCCAGAAGACGGCAGAAAGTCAGCCTTTGGTCGAGAAGAAAGGTAAAACTAATAAAATAAAATAATGTGCAAGATATGTTACGCACGGACACGCGAGTCAGATGACATACGCGACCGTGAGAGAGAGAGAAAAAAAGGCATGTGACCCAGCTGCAACTCAAAACATCACGACCAATTTGTTTACTCACTTTAAGTCGAATCCTAGTGGTCTATGACCAAGCAATAAAGGAATAAAAAACAGGAAGTTTAAAGCTCCTGGACTCTTGCCACCACAACAGTCATCAATTAAGAAGACTGTAGCCTACAATGCAACTTGCTTATCCAGCCAGCTCCATGAGATATAAATAAAATATGCCCTCACATTCCTGCTAGCAAAAGACGTGCCCTATCAACAACATTTGCAACGGTTTATTTTGATTTTGACACTTACTTTATTTAATTATAAAAAATATGTTTTTGCATTTTTCTTGTTTTCAGTTCAATTAGGATATGTTTAAAGTCAAAAGTCATGGTTTCAAATGTTAAATAAGTGCATGTTGCAGTTCTTAAGTCAATGAATAATTGCCTATACTAATTGTAATTACACAATGTCAATCAAAATAATCATGATTATGATTTGTCAAAATCGAGCAGCCTAACCTTGCAATGTCCATGGTTTAGATCAATTATACACAATTACATTATTAGAACTGCAGCTGCAGTCTGTTTAGGTCTGTAGACCGGTTAAATTCCCACATTAACAGACTATTTGCTCCATATTTGCTTATCTAAAGTATAATGACACAGTATACATCCGCACATGTGTGGTGACATGATTTGTTTAATTTGTGCACTTTAATTTGTAAAAGTGTTGCATTAATTAAACAAAACTAGTTTGAGATTTATATCCCCTTGTCTATATATAGAATGCCCTACACGGGAGAGACCCCTGCCCCCTCCCGCTGTTAAAAAGTAACTAGTAACTTGTACTTTAAGTACTTTTTAAATCAGCAACTTTTTCACTTTTACTTCAGTAGATTTTTAGACTAGTACTTTTACTTAAGTAAAATGTCATCCAAGTAACCATACTTTTACTTGAGTAGAACATTTTTGTACTCTTTCCACCTCTGGTCACGGGTCAGGATAGGACCACGGTCCGCCATTTGGGGATGTCTGATCTAGAGAATCTTTCTCGCCGGAACAATTTGACTTTGAAGGAATTGCCGAATCTGAGCATAAGAATAGGGCAAACTCTGAGGAAGAAATCTGAAAAATCATCTGTGAAAAGCTGAAACTTGACCAGAAGTAAATGGAGATTGAGCGTGCTCGCCGCTGGGAGAAGCCGCATGGCCGAGGAGACAAACCAAGCCCGATAGTTGTCAAGTTTCTCAGAAACAAGGACAAGATTGCTGTACTGGAGAAGGTTGAGCTCCTCAAAGGTATGAACATCTTTGTTAATGAAAACTACACTGAATCTGTCCGACTGAAACACAAACAACTGATTCCTGCAATGAAAGAGGCCAGACAACGAGGGGACATTGCGAATCTGCGATTTGATAAGCTAATCACTCATCGTCGTTTTAACACAAACACTGAAAATGTGTATTAAAGGTGAAGTAAGCTGTTTATTTATGTTAATGTAAGTGTAAAATCGATCTTTATTCATACAGTGATCACTTATATAATGTGTGCGTATCATAAAGCCGATCTCTCACTCAGCTGCTTTGCAGAGAAGCCCCTGACTGCGGCCCGCAGACGGACGCTGAGGGGGAGGAGACATTGAGGGGGAGGAGACGTTGAGGGGGCCGGCACATTGAGGGGGGGAGCCTGAGCTCACATTGAGGGGGCAGGCCTGAGGCCAGGCACTCGCTGTCTGCATGTCCGTCTCTCTCTCACATTCACTCGTAGAGGTCCGCTGCAGCCGTTAAGCTAGCGGGAGCCTACGCTCTTTATTAAATGTTACAGAGAGATGGCAAGGGGGGATTATGACTTGCTATCTTTCTTGCTGCGTACCATCGACCATATTATAAAGTTAAGCATGGCCAAACGACTTGTTTAATTATTTGCCTGAAAAACGCATTCTTACATCTGTTTTAGTGATATCAAAATAAGAGTCCTACATGCTGCAGTAGCATACTTGGAATAATAACCGGATATAAGAAACATTTAGATAAAAAAAAAAAATAAGTTTAACATATAGTTTAACCTATAGTATTAACCGGTTAAATATCTTCTTAAAGGTCAACAGGTTAACAATGGACATCCCTTCCTACTATGTTGATTGCTTTTGCTATCTTGTAACAGTTCACTTATGAGGACATAGATGATCCTGTGAGTGTTAAATTAGTGTTGTGTCTCCCAAGGGTCAGCAATGAGATCTATACTTACAAAAGCAAGTATATATGTATGTAAAATGATTAAGTGGGCAGTGCACTGTAAACAATGTGACATGTGCTAAAGAGAACTCCTGTACCTGTCTGTCTGTGACGGTTGCAGGCCCAGCTGCCTATGAATTAAGTAAGAGTCAAAATAAGATATGGGGAACTATGAAGGGGTCACTGTGACCCCAAGGTATGACCTTAAAGGCCTACTTCACCGGTTTGAATATGAAGGTGTATTGAATTCTGAGACCCTATGTAGTATAAATGTGCAAAAAAAAATTAAAATCGGTTCATCCTAGCCTGAGAAAAGGCAGAATGAGTGTTTTTTTTAACCCTATATTTCTCTTTCTCGTGACATCACAGAAAGAGAAATATAGGGTTAAAAAAAAACGTACTTTGTAAATATTACTGTGATGTCACAGTAATATTTACAAAGTAAGTGACACTTTTGAAGCCTTACTGAAAAGATTTCCTTCCCGAACAAGGACAGGATTTTCCAGGCATATAACACTTTGAGGCTTTAACTGATCATGGATACATGTATGCATGTGTCACAGCATCCAAGGCGAAGCGATGCCTCCGGGGCATTAACTGTGGTGTTTAATATACGGTGTTAAGGTGCTGAAAAACAAACATTTAAATTAAAGTGGTCAAACTTATGTTTCCACAGTGTCTGCAATTGATTGTGACATTGCCAGACTGACACCGGCTGCCATTCTCAGGCGAATTTGCGGCCCAAAACACGCCCCTTGCCATCGAATAATTCAATTAATATTACTAATAATTAATACACACATATTCAAGGTAAAGAACAGGATGGCTGTAACAGCATGTATATTCTGTGGATACAATCCATAATAGCTATGGGTCTTCACAAGAAAGGGGTATTTAATATGCCAGGTCAGCTTGATAAAATGTTGTTTCACAAAATGTATTTGAGTCATTCCACCAATCCGGTACTGTGATCGTGAAGTTATCTATTCATTAAAATGAATTATTAGGGGGCCAAGCCCGAGAAGGTTCCCTGCCGGGCAGGGAACCCTATTGTTCTTGCTGGGATTATTATTATTCCGTTATTATTCTTCCATGCGTAAAAGTGGTGCTGCAGCCCAAACCGTAAAGGGTTTGGACATGCCACTTGCATGGCTTATCCAGGTCCATGGAACGTACGCAGAGGAAAAAAATTCAGACATGCCGGCCACTAGGTGGCGCTACAACAAAGGAAAACGCGTTTGGGGCTATAACTCCCACACCGAAAGTCCGACAGTCAAAAACCTTATATCCACAGATGCACACAAGTCAGATTCATCTTTTGAGATAGGCCACGCCCATTTGCGTATATATAATTTTTTTGCTACATCGCAAAAACTGTCAGTCACCAAAACATACTCCTCCTACAGTTTTTGCCCGATTTGGACGAAACCAAAAGCATTATGCTCTACCGACTCCCACGAGCAAAAGTTGGTCAAATAATTTTTCTACGACCATCGGAAGACCAAACGATAGCGCTTTAAAGATTTGCGAAAATCCGTTAAAAAAAAAGGGGGGTTTTCTTGAAACTCAAGGGAGACTATCATGGGGCATACCTGAGTCTATAAAAGAAATATGGCCAAGAAATTCCTATGTATGCCGGACTTATTAAACAAATTAGTTTTTCACTTTTACTTCCTGTTTCGAAGTGTTTTGGCGGGAAAATTCAAAAAAGTGTCTTTACAATGGAGAGGTTGACAATTTGATTTTGCTATAACTCCCCAACCGAACATCGCACATTCAACAACTTGACATCCACTTGTTTGGTACATTGAGCTGCATCTTTCTATTTAACGTAGTTTTGCGAATGTCATCCAAAGGGGGCGCCAAAACCACAAAAAGCAAAGAAAACGCGTTTGGGGCTATAACTTCCACACCGAACATCCCACAGTCAAACACTTTATATCCACACATGCCCACAAGTCAGCTGCATCTTTTGAGATAGGCCACGCCCATTTGCGTATGGGATTTTTTTTCGCTACATCGCAAAAACTGTGTCAGTCACCAAAACACACTCCTCCTACAGTTTTTGCCCGATTTGGACAAAACCAAAAGCATTATGCTCTACCGACTCCCACGAGCAAAATTTGTATAAATAATTTTTCTACAACGATCGGAAGACCAAACGGTAGCGCTTTAAAGATTTGCACATTAGCTACCTTGTACCAAACTGCTCCTAAATCCAAAACGATTCATCCTATTAACACCAAACTTCACACATGTGTTTGTCCTATGGTTCTCAGGTTGGTAATAATTTTTCCTTAAATTTCCTTAAACAAAAGGGGGCGCCAAACACACACTTGTGCATCTTTCTCTGCAATTTTTTTGCCTTTCGGTCTATAACTCCCAAACCGAACATCAACGACGACGCCCATTCCCGAGTCGCGTGGGAGGCTTGGCCCCCGTTCACAACTGCTTGCAGTTCTAGTTAGAATTGTTTTTACCTAATGCATGTTGAAAGTAATTTGAGTCTAAAATAAACTCTAATTTGTATATGTCCCCTTCAACCCCGTTACCATTTTCAACCCCGTTACCCTAGTTTCAACCCTGTCACACCTTTATGGTATTTATTCCTTTAAGCTTATAAAAAATGTATACTGTTTGTTTAACTATGTCTTAAATATGTATGGCAATCATAAAAATATTGATTTTAGTTAAAAATATGAAGTAAAACCTCATCTTTGATCAAAAATGGTGTGATCGCTGGCACAAAAAGGGACCATTCCCTGTATGCTACTGCTCCATGCAGGACTCTTATTTTGATATTGCTAAACTGGATGTAACAAGGACTCTTATTTTGATATTGCTAAACTGGATGTAACAATGCCAACTGCCAAAGCCAGACCAAACTACAGCAAGTAGTATAGGCTACGTTTAACATTATAATAGGTACCCTGTAAGAAAGATAGCCAGTGACAACACTCCCGTGCCATGTGTTTGTATTTAATTAACAGCGTGGGCTCCCGCTAGCTTAACATAGCGCTAGCATTAGCCTGCTTGAGGAGTGAATGTGAGAGAGTGACAGACACTAGTGAGAGCCCTGAGCGCCGTCCCCCTCAATGTGCCGGCCCCCTCAACGTCTCCTCCCCCTCAATGTCTCCTCCCCCTCAATGTCCGTCTGCGGGCCGCAGTCAGGGGTACTTGGCTTTGCATGTAATCGGCAAATAAACTTATTGGAGTATCCCGAAATTTTTATTCAATCAGAAGAGAGAACGCTACAAACCGACACTCGTCTTACTCATATACACTCCATGGTCTCACTGCCAGTGCACACCAGAGCAACATATGGGTGAATGTGTATGCCTACAATGGCGGAGCAGTTAAAAATCCTTCCCAATGTCTGTTTTGATGGTTTTTATCATGTTTTATCACACTTATGGATCTGAGATGATGCTAGATAACTTGCTGCTTGAAGATGTGGTGATGTAGGGACAAGCGAGGGGACTGCTAACTGCAGAAACTGACAGGAAGTTAGCTAAAAGAACCATTCCGCTTACAGCACCTTTAACTCAATGAAATGTATTTTAATCTAACCAAAAAACAAAGAAGAATTTGTGGTACTTAACGTTCACCATAGTCGATAGATAGTCGATAGATAGTAACTTTTGTACCTGATAACTTGCCATTAGGGGTGTGAGGAGACGTCATTTTCTGTGTGTTTCTGAACAAGTTATTTCAAAATAAACACAGTGCAAGGATTTGGAAAACAATTGTTTTTGTGTTCCCCTACGATGGCTGGGACATTTTTTTACTCAAGTCATAAAGAAAAAAACATTGTAGGCATCTGCCCCCTTGATATTTCACTTGGCAACTCCGTCTGGCCGTGTGACAGGCTTTTTTATTCAGATGGCTGCTGCTGCTGCTAGGCGCTGTTTGTGTGAGCAAAGAAGACGGGCATGTCATACAGAGGGGTTCACCAACGTGTCAGCTCTGAAATCCTTATACGACAAGCTCTCATCAATTAATCTGGTCCTAGATGATAACGTATAGTGTTTTCACTAGCTGTTTACATCACACTCCGTTTCGTTTTACAAGAAGCTTTGCACACTGTCTCTGAGAGAGATTTTAAAAAAAACAGCACAACAAACACACACAAAGATTCATCCTGTCAGTGTTTTGTCCTATGATTTGGCTTGAATGCGCGAGGAGATTTTATATATTAAACCCGACTCAAGATGTAAGTATATAAACTTGTTATGCTACATCCGTGATAATTGACATCCGTTACATTTCCGTCATTTACAGCAGTCACTCTGTATATGCACTCTGTGAAAATCCCTGGACCTTTACGGGAACATGGCACTCTGAAAAGCCGCTGAACAGAATATGTATGAAAAATATCCAAATCTATAACTTGCAGCCTCAGAATGTCTCAATCCAACGGGAAAACGGTGCTTATATGAGACTTGAAGGGGTTCTGACATCTTATTCCTTTGAGCTATATAAAAGAATGTTGAAGGCTTATAGCGAGATGGGGCTTCCAGGCATTTCTTTTCAACTCCACCAGACTATGGTGTGGGATTCTCCTGTTCCCTCCACATTAACAGATCCATCTGACATGACAGACCCTTAACCCCTGAGGGCCCACTTTACTCACAGCCATGTGAATCTGGCCTTTTGTGAAAGCATTCGAGAGAAAAAAACACCCTACATTCTATTACAGAAAAAAGGGAGGATTTGGAGCAAAAAAAGGAAGAATGCATCATGTCATGAGTTTGGGATATTGATGCGTCTTGAAGCTTGGTGAAGCGGAGGGCTGTGATGTGAAGTGTGTTCCTCACATCATTAAGTTGAATCAAGCTGCATTCAAAAACACTGCTTTATGGGGCATTTCTCACAGCAAGCATGGTTACATGGTCTGTCTTTTTTGGGCTCTACAACCTCCTCCGGCCTCTCTGGTAGGCTGCTGCAGGTGATGGAGAGGTATTCTGAGCGTATTTCTTGTTGTACCTGTGTTGCTTGAGGGATCTCCATGGCGATAAAGTTGACCTCTTACCATGTAATCATCCCAGT
This sequence comes from Ammodytes dubius, assembly GCA_026122265.1. Taxonomy (NCBI): domain Eukaryota; kingdom Metazoa; phylum Chordata; class Actinopteri; order Uranoscopiformes; family Ammodytidae; genus Ammodytes; species Ammodytes dubius. The sequence continues at coordinate 621,330 of CM047512.1, read as the reverse complement.
GTTTCCCCCACGTTCACTCAGCAGCGGCGCAGCGCCGCTGCTGAGTGAACGTGCGCCGCTGCTATAAAAATCCTTCTCCTCCGCATTTTAATTTTTTTTTTTTTTTTTTTTTTTGTACGTAGCTCCTTTTAGAAAATGGGCAGCACGTAACGTAAATTGCGCAGCACGCGGCACATCATCACGTAGCCAACATCAAAGAAGAAAAATAACCTAACAGCAAGTGTGGCAGTAGTAGCCTACACGGTTGCAAAATTACAATAGCCTCGTTTGAGCAGGAGCCGTCTTGCTCAGACCCTCGCAATTATGATGCGCGTCAGCAAAAATGCTGTGCGCTCAGCAAGACGAGTGTCATAATTGCGCAGGTCTTAGCAAGACGGCTCGTTCTCAAACGAGGCCATTGATTCTAGCAGCGAGTGAAGCGGAAGAGCGAAGAAAGAAGGAAAGAGAGAGAGAGAGAGAGAGAGAGAGAGAGAGAGAGAGAGAGAGAGAGAGAGAGAGAGAGAGAGAGAGAGAGAGAGAGAGAGAGTAAGTTGCTAAAATGTGTCGCTACATGACCACCAGTGTTAAAAACCCTCTGAGCCCTATCGTTATTTTATTTTATTTTATCTAGGCTATAAACCGCAACCGTGCCGTTTTTCCTCTAGTAGACTACGGTGTGTGTGGGTGTGTGTGTGTGTGTGTGTGTGTGTGTGTGTGTGTGTGTGTGTGTGTGTGTGTGTGTGTGTGTGTGTGTGTATTTTCGGGAACTTTGAAAAATGAATCCATACTGTTAGATCCAATGTTGTTCTTTATTGCCATATAAAATCCGTTTTCATCGCGTATTTTAGTTTGGGATTTATGCTAATCGCCTGTAAGCATGTGGTCATTAGCATAAATGCAGGGAAAGGGAAAAAGCCTATGGACTTTTTAAAAGAGCATGAATAGTTTCTATTATGTATAACTTATATTTATTTTATAATTTTCTCATCACTTTTTGACTCCCAAGACTAAGAAGAAGTGTTTTAAGCAATAACAAGCTTAATACATTTGCCTTTTTGTGTTATCAATAAATAATTGTGAGATATTTTTTGCTTTTTTACTGTCTAATTGATAATTTCCTACATTCAAACGACATCACTGCAGCACACATATTCTGATAGTCCAGGTTGTGACCCAAATAAATGATAGCTTGACAGCTATGCATTATAGGGGTGATGAATGCAATCTTAATAAGAGAATAAATCCAGGCAAACCAAAACGTCTCAAAAATGGCTTAGGGCTCAAAGGTTAAAAGGCTGGTACAAGCTCTTAATGGATGCACTGTGCACAATGTATAGTTAAATGAGTCTAAAAAGCTGGGTGATTAGAAAGGCAGACGGGGACGATGGAGGAGCTGAGGTTAGTAAAGCAAATTAGGGAAGCAAACTTTCAAGCTAATGAGAATTTTCTTTTGGATTTGAATGCATAATGCTAGGTGATATTATTTGAACATTAAAAATACATGTATATAGGGTAATTTGAAGGAAACAAATAAGATTTCTAGCATTTCTTACTTGTTGTTTAAGTGCTCAAGTTTATTACAGAAAATACAGGTAGACCATGTAAGAGAGGAAAGAGAAGTGACAGAGAAGCAAGGAGAACAAGAGAGAGAGGGTGCAGTGGTAGATCCTGAGAGGTGTTTTGCCCATGATTGCAGGAGATTTAATTTTTGAACAATGTGTCTTGTGTAAAAAACAGTGTGTAGTGTTTTGAAAGAAGTGTGTTGGAGAATTTCAAACACAGTGCAAAGCACTTATTGTGTTTGTAGGGTTGGTGCTTTTGTTTAGGCCATGGTTACAAAAGTCAGAGGTTGTGATGCTTTGGGCATAGCAACCACTTTTAGTGTTTAAGCATTAGGCAAAAATCTGTAAATAAATTGTGCAAATTATTTTTGCGTTGTGGCATTTTTTGTTTAAATATTAATTTCTATACAAAAATGTCAAAATCTGTAAATGAAGACACAAAAGGCAAAGTTACAACACCAATAATCCTATCTACAGTAATACACAGGACTGTGTGAATAGGATTTACAGTTTTTGCCGATTGCTTACACACATGTTGCAGACTTTGGCCCTCTGTGTCAAAACTTAACACTCAGGCCGAATAGGACAAAGCACATGGAGATAAACTTCTAACTTATAAGGCAAAATGAAACTCTTGAAACAAAACCTAACAATCCCATTTCAAAACTGTTTTTAGCATCAAAACAATACACACATGCATCTTTGAATTACTCTTTCCTAGCAGCAACAACACACAGATGTGCTTTATGCAAAACACAGCTGTATTCAGTACTTTGAATTGTTTTTGACTTTACAAGTTTCATACGTTTTTTTTGTTGTGAAAGATTGATTCACTACAGTTCATGTAGACACACGAAAATAAAAATAAAAAAGCTTCTGAAAAAAAAGTGTATTTTGCAATGTCATTGTTTTGGCAAACAAAAGAATGAATAGGTATTGCGGTTCAACAAGCAATTCAGTTTGTCAATATGAACTCTGAAAGAATTACAGTACAATTAGAAAAACAGTGTTGTAAGGAATGGGGCGGGTAGATTATGAATCCTTTCGATACCGTCTCCCGTTTGCGTCTGGCCACATCGCCTCATCGACATCACATGCGATGTCATCCTTTGAGAAGCACCAGCGTAAATATTCCTGATATCCAGTCTAAATGTCCTAATTATGGAGCTATTGTGTAGTTGGGCTGGAATCTCTGCCCAGGCTCCTATATTGTTAGGCCATGATCTATAACATTGTCCACCATAGTGTATGTGTCTCCGTCTGTTGCCTTTTTGTTCTTGTCCTCCTGCCTGGCTCTCTTCCTCTTCCCCTGACTCTTACTGTCTCACAAAGGAGCTGAGCTCACCTGAAGTCTATGTGTAATGCTAAGGCTCACACTGATTGGTATTCAATTACTTTATTTTTTATTTTTAATGTGTGTGAATCTGTGTGCTTTTCCAAGTTTAGTTGTGTTTTGAATTTTAAATAGATGTGTTTTCCCAAGGATTGCAGGAGATTTCCTTTTTGAACAATGTGTCTTATGTAAAAAACAGTGTGTAGTGTTTTGCAAGAAGTGTGTTGCAGAATTTCAAACACAGTGCAAAGCCTATTTTGTGTTTGTGGGGTTGGTGCTTGTGTTTAGGGCATGGTCACCAAAGTTAGAGGTTGTGATGCTTTGGGCATAGCAAACACTATTAGTGTTTAAGCATTAGGTAAAAACTGTAAGTGCATATTCTCCTATCAAAGTGCACCAGATTCGTGCATTCCAATGTACAGGGTACAAAAAAAATTCGGCCGGGGGGGCATGCCCCCGGACCCCCCTAGAGGGTTCGGGGACCACAGCACCGCTGCTGAAAAAAATCCTGCGGGAAACACTGCATCCTCCTTGGAAAGCTTGGAGAAGCACAGTGAGAGCATGCAAGCACCAATACACGTACACACAGAGAGGAGAAAATGACGCAAACATACTAACTCTCTGCAAACACATCCCTTTCCGTTCACACCAATACCACCCCTGTGAGGATTAATACACTGGATAGAGGCGGATAATACAGACCTATAAAAGGAAGGGCTCATTATTATTATTATCTATTTTTTACAAACGTCAGAAAGTCATCGTCGTCATTTTATTGCACAAAGCCGATTACTCCTCCAGCCAGGAGCAGCGTATTGGGGATAAAAGCTGTGGGATCGGGTAGAGAGCTCTCTGACACAAATTGGATTTTCCACTCTCCTACTGTATACCCTTAAAGATCTCCTATTATACTACTTTTCTGATCTTGTTAACTGCTATAGAGCAACCTGACACAAATCACTAAAAACTATGTATATTTTCGGGAAACGCTTCCTCTCATCTGGGCGATTCAGCATGCCCTGTCAACACTGTGCTTCGGCCATCTCCATATAAATAATATTTTACTCTCCAGGGTTTCATTTAGCCTGGTGCTACCAGACCATCGTACTTCATTTAATTTGTACAGAAGGTCTGGAACTGCTGTAATTGGCAAACGTTCACTCACTTGGAGGCGGGTGGTTGTTGAAGTTTAAAACTATTGGAACCAATCGCATCACGTTTGGTCGTGCCGTACGTCATGAGCCGGCTTCTGACGGTGCGTTCCAGTTGTACAGGGAGCTCGGAAATTTCCGACTTCACTACATATTGTAGTGTATGGATCTACCGGTACCTGGCAACAGTAACTTGCTAGAGCCTAACGTTTAGTTATTTGGATGAGAAAGGTTGTAGGCGTCCATACTTTCCCGAGCAGATGCACTGGAACACAGACAGGTCGGAACTCTGAACTACCAAGTCTGAAATTTCCGAGTTCCGAGTATAAAGGAAAGCAGCATTCAACTGAAACTGGAGCGCGACTTCGACGTCATCGTTCTCAGCCACTCGCTCTGTTCGCTGATTGGGCAACCAAAACTCTGGACGAGCAGAATCCCACTAATACGCCCCATCCCCTGACTACTGAAGGGAAAATTTAATTTGGGCGGAAGAAGGTGGGCGGAGCCAGGCTAGGTTTCATTGAATTTGGAGCAGTGAAACTTGTAGAGGAGTGAAAAGTTGGGTGCCATGCAGGCCCCCAGGACTGTGCCTTTTCCGAGCAGCCAGCATGGACAGGTGGCCACGCCTGGTATTACTCGCATTAGACTGTCTGGGATGGGTCCGTAAAACAAAACGGAGATCATAGGAGCCCAGCCCCATTCATTCCCAATACAATTTCGTCAAACAAGAATGTATCTCCGCTAAATTTTTCTGGATATCAATAAAAGGCTCATACTTTTCTTTAGACCATGTACTAATAGGATGCAAGTTTTCGCTTTTCAAAACGCCACCGAAAGTGTTTTATAGCCGTTTTATTTTCAGTTTTAGCCGTTAGGGGTGGAGCCGCTAAAAGGAGTCGTATTGAAACAACCGTTGCTTCGGCCGGCCCGGCCTCCGATGGCGGGAGGAATCTTATAGTTTATCACTATATTACTTTACAACGACGGGGTGTAATTTAAAGACTACCTACAGAGAATCATCGGGGATAAGTAACTTATACTTCCATGGTCGATAAACAATGCAACTGTGCTCGTCCCGCTGAGCTTAATGCACGGACATATTATAACGTTACACTGCTCGAGAATGAGTAACGTCAGTGAAACGTATCCTGCGTGTCATGCTTTAGGGGCGTGTTAGGCACCCATGAAGCAGAAAGTCACTTCCTTGTTGTTTCTCTGCGCTAATGAGCAGTTTTCATAGGAATGAATGGGCGCCATGTTTCAATACGGTGTCCATTTCTTTATATGTCCATGGAATGAATGGGCGCCATGTTTCAATACGGTGTCCATTTCTTTATGTCCATGGTGCCATGCCACAATTCCAATGCCTCATTTTCTACCATTGCCCATTTCTTCACTGCCTTTTTTGCCCTCTCGCTCTCTCTCTCTCTCTCTCTCTCTCTCTTCCGTCAGTTTTGTTTTTGTTTTCTTTTGGCCAATGCAGCATGGAGACCAATGTAAACATGTTTAGCTTCATTTCTAGCGCAAATATCAGCTCACTAACTAGTTCTAAATCAAAAGCTTTAAGCTGCGAACACACCGGGCGCGTTGGCGCTTTGGGCCAAAGCGACCAACGCGCCCGATCTGGCGCGTGGTCATTTTGTGTAAAAAAAAATTCCAACGCGCCCAAAAGCAACGCGCCTACGTCATGGCCTACGTAGATGAGCCCGCCCGAACTTTATTTTCCCCCGCTTTTTCTATTGCTGATCAACCATGGCTGACTGTGAGATGATCATCCCCATCGCTGCGCTCTATCTCTTGTGGGAGTCCGAGGAACGGAGGAAACCCAAACGCCGCCGTGTTTGGGTGCATGACATCCTCCGCAGACGGCCACAGTTGGGCGAGTATCACCACCTGCTGCAGGAACCCCGCCTAGATGACGGCCGGTTTCAGCGGTACTTTCGCTTAACTCGGGCCCAGTTTGATGACCTGCTAGCCCGGGTTGGTGCTAGGATGTCCCGGCAGGACACCAACTACAGGCGCTCCATACCAGCTGCGGAGCGCCTGTCCATCTGTCTCCGGTAAGTTGCGGTTTCATAGCCCAATTCATTTATCAAAAGCAGCACATTCTGTTGTCGAACATTATCCACATAACGGGGAGAACTTGTTCGGGTGCGTGTTCTGAAATTGCACAGGCCTACGTCTATTTCCAATGCGCTGTTTATATTTGAGTTGTGACCCATTTATTCAAGCATCGTGCACTATGCTAACCCGTGGCATAGGCCATTGTGACATCACAGGCAATATTCAATGAGTTAAATTCAACACAAGTCAAACGAAAGCGTGCTGACACGACATGGTGATAAAACAGTTTGCTTTCCTCATTGCACGTTTCCCTCTTGCACCTACCTGCTCTGCATTTATGTCAATGCTCCACCCAGTGTTTCAACATGAAGGCAAATCTTCATATACATGCATGTCACCAGTTTTATACAAACTAAATAAATGAATGCATCATGGCTCCAACATATTCATTCCTCCTATTGTACTATGTGAGTAAATTCCAAATTGACCTACTTGTCATGCTTTTGAAAGTAAAATAAGCTGATGCAAATCCAGTGTAAACACTTGTCAAGACATTTACCTGTGCAGTGAGATAATTGACCTACAGATTTGGTATACAACTGAAACTCTCAATAAAGCTAAAATAAATTATTCATGTGTTGCAGATTCCTGGCTACTGGCGACTCGTTTCACACGATCGCCAACAGCTTCCGGGTCGGGGCCTCCACCGTGGCATCCATCGTGTCCGATGGGGTGACGGAGATCTGGGACAGCCTGGTGGAGGAGTTCATGGCGGTGCCCACCACGGAGGACTGGAGGGCGATTGCAGAGCGGTTCGAGGAGCGGTGGAACTTCCCTCTCTGTTGCGGTGCCATCGATGGGAAGCATGTAGTTCTGAAGGCCCCTGCGAACTCCGGTTCGCAGTTCTTCAACTACAAGGGAACATTTTCCATCGTTCTCTTGGCAGTTGTCGACGCAGACTACTGCTTCCGCATCATCGATGTGGGGGGCTACGGGAGAACCAGTGATGGAGGAATCCTGGCCAACTCAGCGTTTGGTCAGGCCCTCCGTGCTGGCGATCTTAAGCTCCCTTCTGACAGAGTACTGTCAGTGCAAGCGCAGAGAGGACCCCTGCCTCATGTGTTTGTAGCGGACGAGGCCTTTCCGCTACGGACCGACCTCATGAGGCCATTCCCCGGACGCATCCACCCCCGAGAGCGGCGCGTCTTCAATTACCGTCTGTCCCGGGCTCGGTTGGTGGTGGAGGACGCCTTCGGCATGCTGTCCTCTCAGTGGCGGATCTACCGGAGGGTCATCGAGCTCCGTCCTGAGCTGGCGGAGAGATGCGTGAAGGCCACCTGCGTGCTGCACAACTTCCTCCGGAGAACAGCACCAACAGCAGCAGTGAGGGAGGGCCTCCCGAGTGGCGTGGTGTTGCCTCTGCCAGGGCTGGGGAGAGTGGCTGCCAACAACCCAGCAAGAGAGGCCATGCGGATCCGGGAGACCTTCACCTCCTACTTCTCTGCAGAAGGGTCCCTCTCGTGGCAGAACACCATCATCTAGTGCAGTGCACTACAACCCCAAAACGGCTCTTTTAAGAGCCACCCACACAAAACTAAAGAGATGATTCCTTCATTATTATTAAATTGTTATTAAAATTGTTATATTAAGTAGCATAATGTATGTATATTTGTGTTGGTGCATGCTAGATCTTAAAATCATATATTGAGAAAAGAGTTAATAGAAATATTTTATTTTTCACAAAATAGAACAATTTAGAAATAAATAGAAATCTAGAACATATATATATATATATATATATATATATATATATATATATATAAAAAAAAATTAAAAAAACATAGAATATAATTCTAGCAGCCCAGTTCTTTCCCTGGAGAGAGTGTCACCACAACTCGAGCTAATAAAAGCTTACTACAGAGGTTCCAAATTGAGTGTGAAATTGGTGTTGTCAAATATGACCTTGTGAATTTGGAATTGAACATAATTCATTCGGTCGGGTGACACTCTCTCCAGGGAAGGAACTAGGCCGAGGAGAAACTTGGTACAAGCTGACTCCGGGGGTGGTGGGGGTGGGGGTGGGGGAGGCTGGGCAGCACGGGCAGAGAACACCTGCAGGGCCTGGAGGATGGCCTCCTGGAGTGGGGTGTTGGGGTCTTTCAGCACCCCTCCTCTCTTCCTCTCTGTATAAAATGTAAAACATAATGTGTAAGTAAGTGCAATACTACCTTCACAAGTGAAAAGCCAAAACTTTATCAATACACCTGTTGAACATGCATGTGTGGTTGGTTGGAAGTGTTGTCACTTTCACTTATAGTAGTAATCCATTAACAGTCTTCATATCAGTTAAAGCTTTAACGGTTAGCCATAAACATAGTTGAACCCCTGAAATGAATGCTATACATCTTTGACCTGTACATACCGCTCGGTGGTCTAGGGGCAGGGACAGGAACAGGAGCAGGAGCCGGAGATGGAAGAGCATCAGGGACAGGTACTTGGCCAGCGACAGGGACAGGGACAGGAGCAGCAGGGGCATCCTCAGGGTCGGACTCACTCCCTGAGGGCTGGTCTATGTTATTGAGAAAGAAGTCTTATTTGTTTTGGCTTGGAAGATATATGAATTATCTATATTACAGCACATTAAAGATGGAGACATAATCGTGCAGCACTATAAACCTTTTCTCTATACAGAATGTGACCATAATACAGAAGCTGTATACGTGTCTTCACTTGTCAACAAACCTGCACTTTGCGATGGACCTGCTGCCGCCTCATCTGCTTCATCTGCCTCTGCTTCTCCTGCCCCTGACAGAGACGTCTCTGCAGCCCCGTTCTCCTCTACCTCCCCTGCCCCCCGAGGCAAGTTGCCACTGGTCTCCCTCGGGGTGACAAAGGGGTCGAGGAAAGAAAGGACCGCAGAGAACTTCCACCTCTTCTCTGTCCCTGCCGCTGACCCGCTCTTTTTGCCCTCCACTTTCTTTTTTCTCTCCTTCAAATACCTGTCCCTGAGGCTCTTCCATCTCCTGCGACATACGTCCACTGACAAGCACATAATATACATTTCACTTTGTGAAGCCTGACAATCGGGACAGTCTGTAAAAGTAGTAGTATCACTTTATATTAGTGATAACTGGTGCTATCGCTAACTGATGCTACCGCTAACCGGCGCTAACTTGTTTCATAGTAATACACAGCCGATAGCTGAAGCCAAGCAAAATACACATTATTCACTGAACTTACCAGGAAACCCAATGTCCTCCGCCAAGTCGACCCATGCCTGCTCCCTCCTGTTCCTGTTCCTGTAGGACTCCAAAGTCGTGTTAAACAAACACGGTCTCGCACACACAGCGGTGATAATTTGCTCCTCCATCTTGTCCGAGATTTTTCTGTCCTCCGGCTCTCTGCCAGTGACGTAGGGTCAAGCTCACCGCTGATTGGCCAACGCGGCTAAACGTCTCGCGCCGGAGCGTTGAAAGTTCAATATTTTCATCTTTTTTTGACGCTTTGCCGGCGCGGTGACGCTTTGGCGACGCGCCCAAACCGCCAAAAGCAACGCTTTGCCGCGGCCAACGGATCATCGCGCCTAAACCAATGGTTCCCTATGCAAAAATAGGATTTTTCAACGCGGCCACCACACCCAACGCGCCCGGTGTGTTCTTACCTTTACAACTGAACCTGGTCAGGCAGGAGTCTGAGCTGAAAACTGTGAAAATGGCATCAAGATGTTTGGTTTCCCTGACATTATCTTTAGGTAAATACAGTTTAAAGCTGGGGTATGGGATTTGTTATTGGTCAAAATTAACATGAGCTGTACACTTTGACTAATCAGAGCGAGGCTCCGATTCTCTGTTCTTATTGGCTGTTGGGACTGTCCATTCACTTCGGCACGACTTTGTTGGTGTAGAGCGTGTCGGGGAGGGACCAAAGAGAACAAGTGGAGCGGTTGAGGTATTTGGATTCAAATCTCTATCCCAACTGCCATTTTCTCCCCAAATCCTCCACCCCAGCTTTAAATATGTCACAGTCAATAACAGAATATGAGCTAAGTATTTATGCATAAACCTTCTAAACTGGTAACGTACACCCTGTTTTACGTTTGTCTTTACAGGTTAAACTGAGGAATGATCTACAGCCCAGTGGAGTGAAAAAGTTTTGGTTGTGAAACCATGCTGAGGTAGCCTGGCTCCGCCCGCCCGCCTACTTCCGGCCTAATTTCATTTTCTCTTCAGTAGTCAGTATGGGTGTACAGTGCATTTTCCCAGTTCTCCGGAGAATCTACAATCGTCCAATCAGCGAACAGAGCGAGTGGCTGAGAACGATGACGTCGAAGTCGCGCTCCAGTTTCAGTTGAATGCTGCGTTCCTTTATACTCGGAAGAAGGAGATTTCCGACTTGGTAGTTCCGAGATCCAACCTGTCTGTGTTCCAGTGCATCTGCTCGCGAAAGTATGGACGCCTAAAACCTTTCTCATCCAAATAACTAAACGTTAGGCTCTAACAAGTTACTGTTGCCAGGTACCGGTAGATTCATTTCATTTCATTTTCATTTATTTATTACGGCTCACGGCCATAGCACATGGCATGGAGCACACAATTCAACTAAAATCATCACAAAACAAAACAATGGTGTACGGCAAGGAAAAACAAAACAAAACAAAACAAAAACATCATTTAAACAATGGCAAAACATTTCTCAAAAAGGCACCTGTTTTAACAATAACCGCTGGCCTACTCGCCCTCAAAAGCAAAATCAATTTGGTCATGGATGGAAAATAAACATAATAATTTGGCAGGTACTTTTTTCTAAAATACATTACATCCACATGTTTACACTCAAAAAGTACATGGTATTCGTCTCCAACACAATTAGAGTCACAAAGGTTGCATATTCTTTGATTTCTTTCCAGCCCTTTGTATCTTCCTGTGACTTTAGGTATCGCGGGTGTTATTGGTTCTAAAATTGCAGATGGCCTGTCTGGACTTTTGATTTTCATACAACAGATATTTTTCTAGTTTTAACTCTTGTTTAAATTCTATGTATAAGTCACAGGAAGTCATGCTTGTAAGCTCGCTCTGCCATTTCTGAATGAATTGATCTTTTAACCTCCGCTCAACAGTTCTTTTCAGCCAGTTAATGTTGTTGTACTTTTGTGTTATCCAGATGTATGACAACCCGCAGTCATCCAGTATCTGTTTCACCTGTGATACCCAGGGTGAAGCATACACACCGCTGCTATGCAAGCTGTGTAGCTGATTGTACATGATTTTACTAAGTTTACTTTCTTTACTTTCTAACAGTCTCCCCCAATAACCAATTATTCTTTTTTTAACTGTAACACAGAGTGGGTACCGTCCAAGTTCCCCATACACCATATTACTGCAGGTTGTCATTTTTACTTTTAAGATGTACTTTAGAAATTTGAGATGTAGTTTTTCTAACAGATGTAGTTTTTCAAACCCCCACACTTCACATGCATACAACATAACTGGAGTAACCAATTTGTCAAAAAGGTCCAGAGTGACATCAACAGCAAGCTGAAGCTTTCTACATTTGTTGAGTAAAGCAAACATTGCGCGCAATGCTTGCTTATGCAGTTCCTCAACAGCAGTTTTAAATGAGCCATTATAATTCATGACGACACCAAGATATCTAAAACAATGTACAGTCTCTAGACTTTGACCATTGCACACAAACTGTAGTTTACTAGTATCCGCTCTCCTAAATCCAAAAACTGTAACTTTAGTTTTATCGCTATTAACTTTTAGTTTCCATTTCTCACAGAAGTCACACATATGATTTATAGCTTTCTGTAACCCTCTCTTAGTTGTAGACAAGATAATAGTATCGTCAGCGTACATCAGTGCCATTAGTTGTATAAAATTGTCTAACACAGCATCATCAAAAGTAATGGGCTCACAACCTTTTTGTAATAGATAATCCTCTAAGTCGTTAATGAAGAGGGCAAACAGCAGTGGTGATAAGTTTTCACCCTGTCTAACTCCTGTTAAACTTGCAAAAAACTCAGATTTAGCCCCATTAACATATACACATGATTTTATATTTTTATACATATTGATAACTACATTAAGGAATTTACCCTGAATACCTATTTGTAAGAGCTTATGCCAGAGTGCATCTCTCCAGACTGTGTCAAATGCCTTACTGTAATCAATGAAACAGCAAAATAAACTTTTCTTTTTAAAGCAGTACAAATCAATAGTTTGTTTTAGTAAAAATATATGATCAACGGTCGAGTAGTTCTTTCTGAATCCTGCTTGGTTCTCCCTCAAGATAGAATTATCTTCACAAAATGTACATAACCTTTCATTCAATACATTTGTAAATAATTTACCTAGACAACTCAAAAGTGTGATTCCTCTATAATTATCACAGTCGCCCATATCCCCTTTCTTTTTATATATGGGCACAATTAGACCAAGCACCCAGTCCTCGGGAATAACACCTGAGTCCAAGATCTTATTAAACAAGAGGACATATAAAGGCATAAAAATAGTTGAGGTGCTTTTAATATATTCGTTCAGCACTGTATCTATGCCTGCAGCTTTTCCTGGTTTTAATTTTCGAATAGCCTCATTAATTTCTTGCTCTGTGAAAGACACATTCAGAACACTACTGTCTATTAAATGTCCATCACTTTCAAGTTCTTGGAGCTCATCTGTAGGTGTATCCCCATCAGATAAGTTTTTAAAGTGCTCATGGAATTCTTCAGCTGAAATTGGACAAACGCTTTTGATTTTGCTAGAATCATTCAGCTTCTTCCAGTAAAGCTTTGGGTTCTCAGATTTCATGCTCATTAACTCGTCACTGAGTTTCTTCCTATGGGCCCTCTGAGCTTTGTGCAACACTCTCCTATACTCTTTACTTTTTTCCCTTAAACATTCAGCATTAGCCACACTTCTATGCTTCTCAAGCATTCTTTTAACTTTCCTGTATTCTTGTCTTTTTTCTCTACACTCACGGTTAAACCATGCTGCTTTTTTACCAGGTTTAAGGTTTTTTTTTGCTTTTGTGTTTTTGGGAATGTAGTCATCGCACTTTTTGTCATAATATCACAAACACACTTCGTTATTTCATTTACTGACATGCTGTCTACATTACACAACAGATTATTGACCTTGTCAAAGTCTATGTTTGTTGTAAACTCAATTTCTTTTTCTTTCTCCCATTTACCAATTCGTTTTTCAGCTATTGTATCTGTGAGCCTTGGCTGGTCCCTTACTGGTGTATTTGCCCTGCAATATTCCCCTTCCTGATTTACCTCCAAGATGACTTCGACAAGGCAGTGCTTATCAGAAAATAAGGGGTCAAAAGAATGTACACATAATTGTTTTACCTTGCTTAAAACAAATGGCACCCCTATCATGTAATCAATTACACTATTGTCAACAGTTGTTGCATTACCAATGTGTTTGTCATCACCACATCTACCGTTTAATATACACATTGAAAGATTTTTACACATGTCTAGCAGTGCTTTACCATAATTGCCAAAATCTATATGATCATCGAGGGATTTTCTTTTTAGTGGTATATTAAACATTTCTAGTTGCTCCACTGTGCTTAATTCACATCCAATATTTACATCGGGACTCTTGCCATCACTCTCTATTGGGCATACATCAAAATCATGTCTTTCTTGGGTATGGGCATTCATATCACCACAGATTAGAACGTGGTGATTTTCAATACCGATGTCAAGAATAATCTGTGCTAATTCATCAAACATTCCCACATTGGAGTATCTGGTGTTATAGGGAGGAATGTAGACTGACAGGATAAACAAGTCTTTATCATAATCCAGCAAATTTCTATTTATTTTAAGGCATACACATATATCACTTTGTATAGTTTTTTGCACACACGCTTTTGCAATTGTCTTACTCACGGCAAGTATCACTCCTCCTGATCGCCAGTTTGTCAACCTATGTCGGTTGCTGATAAACATTTGGAAACCTATATCTTTAAATTTTTCAAGCAGGTCAGGTGAATCTATATCGTCTGTTTTTGTCTCGCTGAAACAGAGGACATCATATTTTTTACAGGTTTCAATAAAGTCAGGGGTCTCTATTTTAGATCTTATTCCACATACATTCAGAGTACATATCCTCAGCCCACAGTGTAATGTTGCTCTCTCATTGTATGACTTCTCACCTGTCTGTGCCCCGTGTCTGTCCTATAGGTCAATACCGAAGGCTTTGTAGTCCACATCGTCATATCCAATAAGGAACAGGTCATCGGGATTGTTAATAGTGACGTACTGGCCTTCACTTTTGCAGATCACTTTCCCGTCCCTAATAAAAGTGTGTTGGCATTTCTCCCTGGCACACTTGAACAGCCTGTATCTCAGATGTGTGAGGTCTTCGCTAACGTAGATATTCCTGTGAGTGTCATGGTTTCTCAGCAACGCTTTGCTCCTCAACAGTTCAGCTTTCTTTCTCCTGCTCACAAATCTGACAATAACAGGTCGGGCCTTACCCTGTTGTTTCGCTCTCCCCAGGCGGTGCGCAGTGGAGATATCACTTTCTTTAATTGACGTGCCAGCAGCCGCTGCCAGTTTACACACTTTTTCCACCAGTTGATCCTCGGTCTCCGCTCCGTTCTCCTCCTCGATCCCGCTGATGCGCACATTTTCCTTACGGGTGTACTGCTCCAATTCGTCTTCCTTGTACCTGCTCTCCAGTATATTTTTGTTAATTCGAGTATTGTCCACTGATGCCAAAAGTTGTTTCTGCACCGCTTTGACTATTGCTGGTACTGCTGCTTTGATAGTGATGAGCACGATTTTGGTTAAATCCTCTGTGCCAAAATCAGCCAGTATTGAATCAGTTTCAGCGTCAACCGTAGCCTGGCTCCGCCCGCCTACCTACTTCCGCCCAAATTTCATTTTCCCTTCAGTAGTCAGTCTGGTGATGGGGTGTATCAGTGGGATCCTGCTCGACTCAGATTTCTGGGCGTCCAATCAGCGAACAAAGCGAGTGGCTCAGTTGAATGCTGCGTTCCTTTATACTCGGAAGAAGGAGATTTCCGACTTGGTAGTTCCGAGTTCCGACCTGTCTGTGTTCCAGTGCATCTGCTCGCGAAAGTATGGACGCCTAAAACCTTTCTCGTCCAAATAACTAAACGTTAGGCTCTAACAAGTTACTGTTGCTAGATTCATAGACTACAATATGTAGTGAAGTCGGAAATTTCGGAGTTTCCTGTCCAACTGGAACGCACCGTCAAAAGCCGGCTCATGACACACGTGACGACCAAACGTGATGCGATTGGTTGGCTAATCCAAAGTGGCACTGGGCAGATCCAATAGTTTTAAACTTCGACAGACACCCGCCTCCAAGTGAGTGAACGTTTGCCAATTACAGCACTGCCAGACCTTCTGTACAAATGAAATGAAGTACGATGGTCTGGTTGGACCAGGCTACGTCAACCGCTGCCATTATATCCGAGTGCAGCGTTTCCTCCTGGCTCTCACCTCTCATGCTTCGTATCATAACGTCGTCCTCCTCGCTTGTTTCATACCGGTTTGAAAGAAAAGCTCCGGGCCTGGATGCCTTGGGCCCCCTCCCGCCTGGTGGTGCCGCAGTTCCGCCGTCGGAACCAGCGCTGGACCTCGCTCTTCGGGGCTCGGTGCTGTCTTTAGTTTGGCGTGCGTAAGGCGAGCGTTCTCCATTCTTGCCGTCCTCGCCCTTTGCCTCCCGGGCTTCTATTGGGACACTGTTTCCAGTTGCTTTTCCTCTTCCACCATCCTTGTTTATTGATGTGTTTTGTTCGCGTGTTTTACCACTCCTGTTCACTGACGCAGCATACGCCATTCTCCTGTTGCGCTCAAGCCAGCCACAGAACAGTCGAATGTTCTATTTCTTCTTTCCTTTACAACTTTCTTTTTAAAGCTTCCCCGTATTGCCGTGGGCGCAGTCTGAACCTGTATAGTTATGTTGCAAAGTTTAAGTATTTCAAAGTTTTTCAAAGAATACACTGCACGCCACTTTCACAGGCCAAACCTGCCGCCACCATTTTGGCCACCATAGACTACAATATGTAGTGAAGTCGGAAATTTCCGAGTTCCCTGTCCAACTGGAACGCACCGTCAAAGGCTCATGACACACGTGACGACCAAACGTGATGCGATTGGTTGGCTAATCCAGAGTGGCACTGGGCAGATCCAATAGTTTTAAACTTCGACAGACACCCGCCTCCAAGTGAGTGAACGTTTGCCAATTACAGCAGTTCCAGACCTTCTGTACAAATTAAATGAAGTACGATGGTCTGGTTGGACCAGGCTAATGCTGAGGTAGCATGTAAACATGTACAGTTACCATTATGAGGCAGGAAAGGAATGTATCCTGAATTAGGGGTGTACGGTATAAACGGTACAGAAGGTAAACCGGTATGAAGTTGCGCTATGATATGGATTTTGACGCTACCCTGTCACCGGTATAGCAGTTATAAAGCAGTGATGAGCGCTGCCACACAATGAATGCAGGCTGCCGCTGTGTCGCACGTGCACAATACATCCATGACAATGCTGCTAGATCCCGTGTCATTCACAAAAATAAATTGTAGTAGAGGAAACTGGTGGATGTATGTTACAGTGCTGATCGGCTAATATCACTTGTTTTACTTCAGAAGTGTCGGCCAAAACACAGCCAATACCGCCCAAAATGTCAGAATATGAAGCATGAGACGAGGAGTAAGGATGTATCCGCCGTTTATTTCCTTCTTTAACATGCACAGCAGCTTACAGATCCCGGGAAAAGAACATTATAGCAATACGCTCGTGATGAGACATTAAACAGCTGCTGCGAACGGCGAATCGCGACCGTTTAATAACGTGCATAAATTATAACTTATACAGCGATCGGGAAACTCCATGCACTTACTCAAACAGGTGATGCAAAACAAACTCAGGGGAAGCACGTTTCAACCGTGGAATGATAGTTTACTGCGCCAACTTGCACGTGAGGGGAGAAGGGAGGGAGAAGGAAAAGGAAACTTCACCTAACAGACACTCCAGCTGACTAACGTCACGGCCGCTGACTGACAGCTATAATGTCATCCGCACTGAACAACTCACATCTTAAAACACTATACGAAAATAACAAACACTGTTGCCTATAAAGAGCGATCAGTTTTTCATACTGCGACCATGAGCGTGTTGAACACTGGTTTACGCGCACCTCAAGACGGTCGGGCTCGTTCTCGTCACTCACAGCCCGCTGAGAAATGCTCCTCGCGATGTACAAAGAATTGCATCCGCGAGGGGAAAAGCTTCATCCAGTCATGACATAAAGAGCGACCAGTCTGACAAACTACAAACGTAAGCGAGTGTTGAACAACACTTACGCGCGCCTAGAGAGGGTCAGGCTGCGCTCCTCACTCACAGCCCGGTGAGAAATGCGTCCTCGCGATGAAGCTTGTCCACTCGCGGAAACTGTTCTGTGCGCGCGTGGTTTTCATGTCAGTTTTTATAAAAAAATAAACACTGTGATGTTGTAGGTTACCATATGAATGAGACGAGCGGACAACTGTTTATCAGTACTGATGCTTTATCTCCGGGATCGCCATGCATGTCAGACTCGTTCATGTACATACGTCATGACCAATACCATATACGGCAGTGTCGCAAACACTACAAACACCACACAAGGAGTTTAAACTGAAATGAAAGTTAAGAGAAGATAGAACCATAAACCGATTGTAAAAGAAAAGGCATGCCACCAGAGCATCAGCAGCATCCCCAGTTAGTCATAGTCAAATCAAACTTCCTATATAGAGTCATTTTCATACACAAAAAGTCAGCATAGAGTGCTTTACATATAAAAACATATTGACCCCCTCCCATACCCATCCACAGAGCAGAACATTGCAGATTGCACAATTAATGTTGTTTAAATCCCTCTGTATGGGAGACCGGGTGCAAGTGTAACACTTGTTTTTTGATTAGTCAAAAACATCTTGAACAATTTGGATAATTTATTCTGTGTTGTGTTACTGTGCTCTACTTGTTAATACAAATTGTATTTATTTTATAAGCAATAGATGTCCTATAAATACAAGAGTATAGGCCTATAGTAATAGCAAGTATTTTACCTCTTCACAAGCATTAATTTAAAGATAAATGAAAATACCGTGATATAATACCGTTACCGTCTATGCTTCAAATTATACCGTGATATACATTTTAGGCCATACCGTACAGCCCTATCCTGAATCATGTCAAGATTCACTGGAAAGGCATTTACTTTTTTAAACGTATTGTTGAAATAATTATGCTTTAGGTCAGAGCTAGCCTGGCTCCGCCCGCCTACCTACTTCCGCTCAAATTTCCTTTTCCCTTCAATAATAGTCAGTCTGGGGCTGCGGTGAATTTCTCAGCTTTAGTTCAGGAAAATTTCGGAACGTCCAGTCAGTGAACAGAGCGAGTGGCTGAGAATGATGACGTCGAAGTCGCATTTCAGTTGAATGTGTTCCATTGCATCTGCTAGCGAAAGAATGGACGCTGACAACCTTTCTCGTTCAAATAACTAAACGTTAGGCTCTAGCACGTTACCGTTGTCAGGTACCGGTAGATTCATAGACCACAATATGTACTGAAGTCGGAAATTTCCGAGTTCCCATTACAACTGCAACGTAGCGCCAGAAGCCGGCTCATGATATACGTCACGAAAAACGTTATGCGATTGGTTGGCTGATCCAGAGTGGCACTGGGCAGATCCAATAGTTTTAAACTTAAACAGACACCCGCCTCCAAGTGAGTGAACGTTTGCCAAATAGAGCAGTTCCAGACCTTCTGTTCAAATTAAATGAAGTGCGATGGTCTGGTTGGACCAGGCTAGGTCAGAGCTGCAAATGATCTGACACCCTAGTAGATAATGTATAATTTGTATTGTGAACACTCATTCATAATAAAGTTTTACTGTTAAAAAATGTATTGTGTTGCTTACTGTCACTGTTTGCTACCTGTAGTAAAGGATTACGTGAAACTCACATGTTCATAGTCAGGATGTTGGACTACATTTTTACCCGATAGACTTACACTGTTTCAAAGCATTTGAAAGCCACCAACAGCTATGGCCCATTGACTGCCCTTTTCCACTCTGCAATAAGGCTCTGAAGCTCATCAACAATATTTACTACAGTGTGATCCACAGTGATCACAGCCAAGTTGAGTATGGCAGTGACACGTCTGTGTGTCAGTACCCAGATTCCGTGATATCCCTTTTTACCCAATGCCCTGTGAGGGACATGTAGGCATTGGTGGAAAACCTGCTTTTCCAAATATCCGTGGTACAGTACCACATTACCTTCCACACTTAACGAGGATTGTTTCACCTTCGATTGTAGATCACTGTACAGCTATGGCACAAGAGTACGTGCAAAGTGGAATCGTGGTGTTAACCGGTACCGTGGAGCAGTGACCGTTAGCAATTTACCGAATCCTTTGTTTTCCACAACGGAGTAAGGCAAAAGGCCCACGAAAATCATTTCACCCACCTTTTTCCGTAATTTGCTTGGCAGTCGGGTGGTCATCTGGATACAGAGGGACTCACCAGCACCTCTTCTTTGCTTAAAAAGAGGGGTTGCTGGTTGAGGCTGATGAGCAACCACAAACGGATGTTTGTAAAGCTCATGGTTGTGTAAAGGCTGAGTGGAAAGAAGTTTAACATCTCGGCCTCTGCTTAATTTTGACTTGCACAACTTGCAGTTGGCTTAAGTTGGCTCAGTTGGACTGACTGTAAGTCGTCCCAGATAACACTTGTTGTTTTGCAAGTCTTTTTTGCTGGCGTTGCTGTAGAGCCAGACTCAGAGTCCATTACTTACTTCAAATTATACAGCAGTTGGTTATGACTGAGTATAATACACTGTTTAAGAGCTTACACACTAAAAAACACAAATGTGCTGCTGTCAATTTAACATCTACCATGTCCTAGCCTAACTGCCAGAGTGAAGTGAAGTGAAATTAAAAAAATGCGAACTAGTGACATTGTTAACCATAACAGTTTCCTGTTAAACAGATCACTTTAAAACCAATCAAGCTCAGTCCCAGAAAGCCTGAAGCTTAGTTAATACTGTATATTCTGATCTATGGTATCAAAAGCCTTCGATAAATCAATGAACACTCCAATTGTGAGTTCCTTTTTGTCTAAAGCTGTATATATTCTGTTAACTAATTGGACCAGGTCTATCTTTTCTATGGTGATAGAGATAATAATATCCGTTTATGGAATAAAAATACACTTTACAATCATTTAACAAAGTTTCAGTTAAACCCATTGATAAATGAAGATGAAACAATTGCTGTGTCTGAAATCGCGCACTTCTGTACTTACACTTACTTTTTTGAGTGCACTTTGCGCAAAACCGGAGAGTGTGCCAAAATGCAGTGCACTGTAAGTTCCTCGGTCGTGCACTCAAAACGGTCTAAAACTTGAGTGTGGAGCGATGGACACTTTCCACACTCAACGGCCGCCATCTTGCCTACGTAGCGGAGAGGACGGGACATTAAAATCAAAATAGAGGAGCTTGAAGCAACTGTGGAGTCGGACGCGCTCTACAAAAGTTAAATTACACATTTGTTTTGTTTTTCCGCGACTTATGTGTCTGTTTTGGCTATCGGTAACGCAAGCAGAAAAAAATACCACCGAAGAAGAACCGTCAAAATGCAAAGTCATTTCCGGTAGGTGCGCGACGGCAGTTTGGACAGTGCGCTGTAGAAATGAGAGCACTGCGCCTATAAGTAAGTGTACTGTTGGGATAATAAAGTGCACTCAATGTAAGTGCACTTACGTAAGTGCGCGATTTCAGACACAGCAAATGTAAGATAATCAGTTAAGGGGTAGTTTGGAATTTTGGACATAGGGCCTGATTCCCAAGTTAGCCTAAGTGTTCTTTATCATCGGAGACCGTTTAACACCAGGGTGTCAAACTCATTTTGGTTCGAGGGCCACATACAGCCTCTCTGATCTCAAGTGGGCCGGACCAGTAAAATAATGGCAAAATAACCTACATATGTCAAATCCAAATTTTTAGCCTTGTTTTTCAGTAATATGCTTTATCACTCAGCCTACATATGTAACCTACATTATCACGGATCACAAGAGATCTCTGTACCCCCAGGAAATGTCTTAGTAAAGGTTGCTGCTGGCCATGGGAATAGGAGGTGCGGCGCGGAGCGCCGCATCAAAATTTTTGGGGGTATTTTGCTCAAATATGCCAATACGCA